>BJCM01213673.1:0-10951 GCA_018326385.1 Flaveria bidentis
TTATACCCAATATTTTTACACTTTTACAGTTTAACCTTATAAAATTCAACTTTCAATTTTGTTATTCTATATTTTTCATCTCTAATAAAATTTTCATTTCTGTTTCGTTTTAAATTTTGAGAGTTACACTTCGTAACGTGCACGTATAGTTTAACGTTGTTACGCCTATTTTTTCCGTTTAGTGGTCCCGTCAAAACATGCGGGTGGTTCTAATTCGACTTATTTATTTTGTTTTTAATGTTTTACGTTTCACATGTAAAATTTAATATTTTTACATCTATTCTTCCATTCGGTTTATGCTTTTTATTTTTATTTTTTATAATACGAGTATTTTCCGTTGTTGTTGACCGCTAACATGATATATACCACTAAAAATAGGTATATGCTAATGCTTAGTAAACACCCATTTTGCTGTGGATTCATACTTTAGATACTACACTCGTCAATTTGTCATGCTATAGATTTATGCTATGAAATTACATTTGCAATGGTTTTTTTTGGCTAAAAATGGGCTAGTTAATCTAGAAATTCAGGTAAAATATTCGCTATGGATTTTTAGCTGCGTAAATGTTTGCAACGGATTTTTGAAGACATATTTAAGAGTAAATATTAAGGATGTTCCACTTTGTTTAAAATTTTGATATTGATCCTTAAAGTATTAAAATTGCAAAAATAATCCTTAATGTTATAGTTATGTTTCATTAATGATCCTTACTCTGTTAGTTTAGTTAGTGATATTAAATTTATCAAAATAACTATTTTACTTGTAAAGATCATCAATGTAGCTTACATTTTATTTTATTATAAGTATGTTTATTATTTGAAACATAAACATTTTTTTTAAATATCTTCTTTCAAATGTTTGGTTTATAATTTCTTTAAACCAATATGCAGATTTTTTAAACCTTTATAAAAATGTCTTCTTTTATAAATACGTTTAAAACTGAATTATTCTAAAAAAACAAAGAATTAGTTTAAGAAAATATGTTTTAAAAATTAAAAGGTTAAAAAAATAACTTTAAAAAATTAACCAGTTAAAAAACAGTTTAAATAATCAAATAGTTTTAAAAAGACGTACAGAAAACAAACGGTTTAAAAACTAAACATTAAAAAAAGCATGTTTCAAAAAGTTTTTTTATTTGTGTATTTAAAACGCATATTAGTGAATAATAATCTTATTAATAATGAAATTATAAAAATAATATAAAAATAAAACTTTTGGAAAACAAAAGTATAAAATTTTCTTTAATAAAAATAATGCTATAGTTTAAAATGTAAATAAAATAACATAAAATTTTCTTTATTAAAAACAAATGCTAATTTTTATGTTATTTAATATTACTAACTATTAACTAACAGACATATGTGTCATATATCAAAAAGAAAGAAAATGTTAGGGACTGTATTAAAAAAATTAAATTTTATAAAATAAATTTAAATTTTTGACATAATCACAGGGAACATTTATGTAATTTACTCTATATCTAATTATTATTAGAATGCTTATCTTTCGTTTTGGTAAGGATTTTACTATTGGCTTTGCTAAACTATTTTTAATTATTTTAAAAAAATATTCTCTAATTATGTTGTAGATTAGCTACTGATTTATGGATTTTTTCTCTTGTTTATTTTCCTATATGGATTTTGCTACGACTATAATTTACGACAGCATGTACACAGTTAAACCTTGATAAAATTTGTCTATAGCCAATGTGTAGCTAAATTAAAAAAATAAATTTTCCGAATGGTCATTTTATTAAAGTCACACGCTGGTCAAATGTTACACTTGTGAATTTGTGACGGCGAATCAAGCTTTTTTACATTCAGATATAATTTCATTCCATGTTTAATTGTATTGACGAATGTCATTTCGATGAAAAAAATTGCATATATATGCCACAAATTGTTTAAAACTAACAGGCTGTTGATAGACTATTAATAATAATTAAGAGACTACCTCTGTTCATAACCTTTTAATAAATAAGAGGTAATCTTAATACTAAATAGTTAAAATATTAAATTTCAATCGTATCTTTTAATCATATAGCATTAGTGTTATATATTAACCATTAAAAATTATTAACCATCAATAGGTAACCTTTTAATAACCATTAATAGATAACTTTTTAATGATCATTAACAGAATATCAAACAACATCTGAGCAATAAGAGTAAGCAATCTCAAAAAGCAATAATATTACGAAAAGTGTGAACGTGAATCACAAAATAATCGAATCCTGACTAGAATATCAAATCTAGACTACAGTTGCTGATTTTGTGAAGAATATAAAGTTGGTGAAGAATATAAAGTTGATACCAGTCAGAATGAAAAATATAACATGCCTTTTTTGATTCGTAATTGACCTCTGAATTGGAGTTTGAAACACAAGTAAGCGTGTATAACTTGAACTTAACTAACAACTACTCCATCATCTTTACACTACTTTCCTTATAATTCCCATAAAATCAAGTCATACTTTCTCAACTTAAATAGCTTATTTTTTAATAGTAAATGTACGACCCTGCTTCGAAAGATAAATGTTATCTTAATCGGGCTCATCTATCCGTTTTCCAGGTAGGACCGCACCTCCAACCCTCTCAGGAGTAAACTCATTGCAGAGAAAACCCTCTGTTTCAACTCTAAATATTTTTGCTCATAATGAGATTTGAACTCATAACCTCCCCTTATGTTTCTATGCATTCTTAAAATTGTTTATTGCATTTCTCTTCTATTAATCATTTTTTTACTTTAATAAAAAAATAACTTAGACATCACATTCCTTCTCATCAATATTTTTTACACTAATTACTAATAATATTATTTAATTCTTTAGTTAAAAATTAGTTTTTAACAAATTAAAAAATAAATTCCTCTTTCCTGTGACACTGTCGACCACGCCACCATACCAAACCACCGCCGATCGCTACCACTTAGCACCACCGCATTAGCTGGAATGTGCATCGCATTGCAAGAGTTGGATTATTCGTGCTTCGACATCATGCAAGATTGTTTTCGCTCCTGCGATGTAAAACTTTGAGCTTTATCGTCAAAAGTACAATATTTAATGGTGGTTAATTAATTGTTTGTACATGTATATTTGGTTACCTGTTTGGGTTCATTTATCGTATTACTTATAATAATGCTGCCTTTTAACTTTTGAAACCAGAGTTCATATTTTTAGTAACTTTAATTTGTTAAATTTAACATACAATACCCAAAAGTGATATCAGAGCCACTTTTACGCACTTTAAATATTATAATAATGATCTTGTGTATTATTTGTCAAAAAATTTTGATTTTGACAAAAAAATCATGAATCAAATCTAAAGTTTTCATTAATAGTAACTTTAATTGTTCAAGTTCGAAATTTCTATTCAAAAGTTCTTAACTTTTTGTGTTTGAAATTGATTATGATTCAAACCAAGCATTAGCGACAGTGGTTGTGTGTTTTTGGTTGTTAGGTTGGTTTTCTATCTTTGTATTATTATTTTTGAGTGTTTTGAAACCCTAATATAATAGATAGGTATGTTTATTATTTGTAAAAGTAGTGTTATTTATGATAATTATAAATTAGAAGACGAAAAATTTGAAGACCAAAAGACGAGGACACTTGCAAGGGTCAAGATGGACATTTTAAGCTAGTGGGAGTTTACAAGCTTAGTTATGAACCTAGACAATTTCAGATTTACCTAAAGGATAAAAAGTCAAACAATATTACTTGATGCTCAGTTTATGAGGTTTGAACTTAACAAGAGTATTCTTTTGATTAGTAGTTAACAAATACGAAATCTAAGTTAACTATCTACTATCAAACACATATAATACTTCAAATGTAAAATGACACATGAAGTTCTTTTAAAATATTCACTTGATTTACTTTACTGCTTACATAAAAGTAATAACATAAGAGAAACAAGTAGGAAAACAAGCTAACCAGCAAACTATCCAAGTGCGAGGTATTAATATTTATAAAAGCCAAACTCTAGAATGCATCTTGATAATCTATTCTAGGTTAAAATCAATGGTATGTTTTAGTCATTGATCTACACATTATGGTATACATTGAATGTGCATTAATATTGGTTATAAAAATTTGTCCAATATCAAATAAAAATTGGTAGCCTAGAGGATCAACAGTTGCAGATGACTGTTGCCACCACTGCTATTCGGTACTAACAGACTTGTGTAATGCAGGAGTGAATCAACATATACACAATTGCTAATTACCCAATAGTTCAACATATCAGGAGATAAGCACTAAACTAGAAGTTTAGGTAGCTTCATCATTCTTGTGATCCTATAAGTTCCCCTTAGGATACTACCCAAACTTTTCATCAAGCCTCAAGCATTCCTATCCATCAAAAATAGTTTATATAAGTATCCTCTTATACCTCTTGTAGGATTATCATGAAGCAGATCTACTATCTCTCTCATGTTGCGTAAGGACAACCTGAAAAAGTCATACTATCTTACTTCAGTCTTCCCCGCACCGGTAAAAAGATAGATGAATTGTAAATCTAGTGAGTAATAGTATAATGTATGTTCAGAGGAATTACATCCAAAATATCCTTCTCCTCATCTGTATAGTTTACGCTCAACCCTATTTCCAATCTTCACTCAAAGAATAGAAGCCATAGATTTGTATTTTTCAAGTATGCCTTCATATTCCTTTATAAGAGTAAGCATTTTCTTCAATTCTTCTTGGCTGAGTTTTAAAACCTACAATTCATTCAAGTAGAAGGTCCTTGAGCCATCCTTTCTTTAGATAAAATATCTCTTAGATTTTCTCGAGCCATCCTTTCTTTAGATAAAATATCTCTTAGATTTCAAGTCTCCCTAGTCAATGATGAGAGTTTCATCATCTTCTGAAGAGTCTTCTTATTCAGATTCTAAGAGATCCTCTTTAACAATTTACTATGGATTTTCAAAAGTCCTTTTAATTCTTGTAGCAAATATAAAGAATGCCACTTCATCTTCCAAAAAATTAGTTTGAATTCATGGTGATGAGTGATCAAGTGCTTGTTGGACTAATGAAGAGATATGCTTAGTGTTTTGAGCAGGATGAGAGGTAGGAAAAGGAGATTATAATTGTGTGCTGGGAGAGGATACAACAAAGAAGGTGGCTTCATCAAATTTAGCTTCTCATTTTGTTTTGTTTTGTTCTATAATCTGCTTTGATTTCTCAAGATGTGACTTGTATATCTTTAAAAACCATTTCTACCTTTTTTAAGTATGAGTCATTGTTTGGATTTCTTAGCCTTAGCATAGATAGATCAACTATCTCAAATACATTTAGATTGACTAAGTGATTTCTTGAATATGTTACTCTTCCAACAACTAATCTGTTAACAAAATATGCATCCTTGCTTTGATAATGTTCCCATTCCTAGATTGGATTATATGTTAAAAGAGGAGTTTCAGGAATGTCTTCACAAGATTCATCTTGGATCAAGGATAGTATCTTTTGGAGTAAAAGCTTAGATTTTTCATTTTTGTATCAAAAGTACTTAGATACTCAACAATTTTCTCTAAAATGTCTAGAGGCAAATCAAGGAATTCATTTTCATGATCATAGTAAGAAATCACTCCATTTGAAAAATTCCTCTTTTTCCATATAACCAGATCCAAATATCTTTGTTCCTTTCATTATTTTTCCCTCAACTTCAGGATCAAACAGTCTTGCCTTTATAACTTCTTTTGGTTTAACTTTCTTTATGGAAATGACCGATGATAATGACTCATCATCACATGAAATAGTGGTCTAAGAAGAAGGAGATGTTGATTGCTTAGTTGGCAAATTGGATGATTTTTGACTTGTTTTCTTTATCTAGCCTTATTGTCTTTCTTATTGCTCTCTAGCCTTTTCAGACTTTGGGTCTCACCGATTGCAACCTATTTCTTTATTTCTTTGATATTCATATCAAGATTAAGCATACTCATTTGTACTACTTGTTTACTAGAGATACCATAATACTATAGGGCATCTTCATGTGTTACTTCTCTCTCGACTCCTGTTTGATCCTCTCTACATGCTTTCTTTCAGATTCAACACTCTTTCTTTTTTTTTTCTAACTCAACTAGTTTTTTCATCTTAGCACGAGTTTCTACTATCAAATTTTATTTTATCTCAGCCAAGCTCCACTCAATGATTTTCTCAAAGTTAAATCATTTTTGACTCAAGCTGAGCAATAGCGATGTAGTTTTCTTTGTCTTTGTCATTTTTTAAGCTTTGCGTAGATCACTTGTTTGGATTTGGTAGTTTTTTCAGGAGCTTGTTGAAAGACTTTTGCTTGAGTGGTGCTCTTAGAAGTTTGGTCAGATGGCTTTAAGTTCACTTTTTGATAACTTTTGACTCTTGGTTTAGGAGGAACTTTTGATTTGGATCCACTTGTATTACCCATAAGATTGATTCTTCTTTTTGCAACTCTAGATTCCTTTGCACTTTTGATTTGTGCAAGAATGTTCTTTTTATAGATCCTTTTTATGCATGACAGACTCAGTAGCTATATAGCTAGCTGATTTCTCTAGCTTGTCTGTACTTTAGATTATACTTTAAGTAGGGGAGCTTCTTCCTTAGCTAATGATTTGAAGTTCCAGGACTAATTCTCTTTTTGATGATTCCTAATCTAATATTTTTATTTGGAGAGAAGGAGTTCCTAATATTTTAAGTAAAGCTATTTTCTTCTTACCAAGTTAAACCTTTTTGTTTAATCTTTGATCTCATTGATATTTTAATTGCATTTTCCTCTCTTCTAAGCTGTCATACCCATTCTTGTTTAGTAGTTCCTTAAATTTGGCTTTAGCATCAGAAGTAGGATTGTATTCTTCACTCCAACTGGAAAAGAATGGAATTGGATGAGAGCTGCTTATAATTTGGTCAACCATATATAAAAAGATATTATTAGCTTCTTTGGGCTGCTCTTTTCCTTTTTTGGTAGCATCATCTGAGATTCTAGAGACACTATAATTGTAGAGGAAGGCACATTTAAAGGTTCTTGTGGTGTTGAACATACTTGAAGGCTTAGGATGATATACAGTTGAAGCTTAATGGTTTCTTGAAAAGGTTTAACCTTAGATTCAAGATTAATTTCTTTAAAGCTGACTGCTGAAGAATGATTAATTAAGATTCCATTGCAACAACCCTTGTAGTTAGATCTTGTATAGTCTTGAGTTGAGTTTGTATCTCAAGAACTCTATCTACTAAAGTGATTAATAGATAGTGCTCAAATTCAAAATTTTTTGCTCGTTCAACATACCTTCTCAACGTAATGTTTTCTTCTTGAAGAGCTATGAGCCTTTGCGTAAGATCAAGATTTTTTGTCATCATTTTATGTATATGCTTCAGACTTGATTCATCTATAGTTGTGAATCCCTCATCTATAGTTGTGAATCCCTACACCCTTACCACCAAGTGTGGTTTCTTAATGTCCTGGATTCCTCTCTTTGAGAAATGAATCTATAGAGCACCCTCAAAGGGAGTTTTCGTGGTTAAGAACTTAGTGAGGTTATCTTTATCCTGTAAATCATTTTATGGATCACCAGTAGAGACGACTTTTTTACATTGATCTTTTCTTCCTTAAGTTTAATCCCTACCATTTGCAACGATAGAGTTTAGGAAGACGATTAGTCATGTTGAAATGAAGTATAAACATCTTCATCCTGGGTGTGAGACATGTGCATTAGAGACAGAAGAGTTGTTTCTAATAGTCTGGGATATGAACTAGATCCTAATGAGATTTCTTAATCAGAAGTTTTCTCAATAATGTGGGCATCCCTTTTTAGTTTCTCAAAAGAGTGCTGGCAAGGTTTGGATTTGTTTAGAATACGGAAGAGAAACTTTATTATTTAAGCTAGATTTAGGTGGGGTAGACACCTTTGGTTTAGCGTCTACCCTTGTTTCTAGCCTTGCTTTATTTGGTGGTGGAGATTTGGGAGCTCGTATGTTCATAGTAGATGATGTTGGGATTCATTTCTTTATTTTACCTTTTTGGTTTGTGAAGTGGAGGGTGGGATGGACAGTGGAGGGTGTGGCCATACTATCACCTTGAGGCTTAGTGACCTCGAGCATGTTGGCAAATATACACATCTCTTTGAAATTTTTGTTTATTACCCTATTCATCAATATCCCCTATAAGAACCTTGGGTACATTAAAAATTTAAATCATACGACAACAATTACATTATTACACATGTCTTGATAAATGAAGTTTGAATTATTGTAACTTTGCTTCTATACAACTTCATGGATAGGCCCTCTAAAATCCAGTGGAACTTCATTCCAACCTCTTGATTTATTTGAAAGGCAATGAAGGAAGATATGAAGAATGATTCTCTAATTATGATATGCTATTGATTTGGAGAAGGTTGAAGTAGGGAGAATTTCTTCATATCCTATTTCTCTGGATTTATCACTCACCGCCTCTTTTGAAAAAGAAGATTCTCCATTGGCATCATTAAGTTGTAGATGAGAGTGAATTTTTGCTACGGAGATGGGGATGTTATGCCATTGAACAATAGTGTAACACCCAGAAATTTATTAAAGAAAAAAAAGGTAAACAGAAAGAAGTGTAAAACAGCCAAAGTTAAAGGGTTAAAGTTATGCAAGAGGTATGTTTAAAAAGGTGGGCATGGCCGCCCACTACCCTGTTACGCCAACTTCATTGTCTTTTTAGAGAGAGAGAATCAGAGTTTCTTTTGGTTTTTTGTTTAGAAGAAGGAGAAGAATATTTGCTTAAGGGTGAGTTTTTCGTGTGTTTGGTACGGTTTCAGCTAGGTTTTCAGCCTTTGGACCGAGTTTATGTGATGTGTGTGTTCGGTTGTATATTTTGGTGTGTTTAGGTGTTTGAACTCCAAATGCTCTTTAGTTGGAGGAGTTTTGCTCAAGGCTATTGCTAAGTGATTTTAGATCCCCAGTTTTACTTCTTTAAGCTTGTTTTGGGGTTGAAAATGTATGTACTTAACCTTTTACAACTTTCGGTATGTGAACCGTAAGCTTGTTTTAGGTGCTTAGAATGTTAGAAACGAGTAAGAACATGTTAGAATGATGATTGGGGTCTGAATATAGTGTAAGTCAAATAGAACACTACCTATGCATTTAATATAGTGTTCATGCACCTAGGAGTTTTACCATGCACGAAACTGCCCATGCGCCTAAGTTCCCCATGTACCCAACTACCCAAGCGCCTACATAGTACCCATGCGCCCAAGTTTCCTCTTGCGCCTATGTTTTTCCCATGCGCCTATGTTTTCCCATGCGCCTAAGTTCCCATGCGCCCGAATAGTACTCATGCGCCCAAATTGTGCCCATGTGCCTATGCCTTAGAATTTTTTTTGAAATTTCTAGGAAATAGAAATTTAGACTTAGAACGTTTTTATGGTGATGTTTATTGATGTTATGCATGTTGTGGCATGTTTTCTTTATGTTCCTTATTACATATTGCAGGACCGGTGAAGGGTGGTCGCTTACAACACAACAACACAACAACACAACAAAACAAAGAGGATAGCAACTTAACTTAATCAAATAGTGAACTTGATTGACCACAATAGATGATACTAAGAAAACAAGTAAGAATGAGACAGAACAAGAGAACAAGATTCACAAGGAGATGGTTTTCAAGATTGCAGTATATTGCTTTCTCAATATCTATTACAAGTGTTACAAAGCATAAAGGAAAGTTACAAGAACATGAGATACTTATACTACATCCTACAACCGGCCATACTTTGAAGGCCAGCTGGACACAATTGACTAGACACAACACAAAATCAATTGTAGAGTCAAAAGGCAGATTGCCTTTTGACTAGTGACTATGACATGTCATAGCTCACATCCTTATCTATTACAAAAATGATAAAGTACATGAAGTAGAAAGTTGCAGACTCAAAACCTCAATGTACAGTTACCAAAAGCATGGACCTTTTCACCAACTCATGTAATTTGGTGACTTTACAGAGTTGCAGCGGAAAGGGGTCCAACTTTATGGAAAAGTACATCAGATAAAGCATGTTATTTAAAGTCTTCAAAAGAAATATATCTTCAAGTGTTGGCTTCGGAAGAGTTTGTCTCTAAAGCTTCGGAAGACTTCATCTTTGGCTTTCGAAGATATTGGTCTTGGCTTCGGAAGATTTCACACTTAGAATATTTCTGTTGTATGTGTGAAACTTCTGAAGCATTTTTCTTCAGTGTACTTGTGCAGCATGCAGGAGAAACTTTGGGTGTTTGGGTTGCATCAGCCTCTTCATATAATCTCTACAAACTCCCCCTAGGCTGATGCTACCAAAACACTAGTAGACTTCAGATATTGACAGTCCTCATAAGAATAATGATCATCCCTTTCTTCATGAGATGATCAGGATCCCTCAAACTATCAAAATGTCTTCTCATGTCAAAGAGATCATATAGAGGCAACTAAAACATGTCTTGCCAAGGGCAGATGTCTTCAATGCCTTGATCTCTGATAACATTCCATCTTTTTGGATTTGTGGTGTATTTCTAGGACAAGATGGGTCTTCCTGATGCAAGAGGAGCTGTTTGAATGGGAGTTGATGTAGCATCCTCTGGCTGCATATCCTCAGGATGTTCTGACTCATCCTGAGGTTCAGAAAAAGATGCAGCTTTCTTCTTCTTTGGCTTTGGCTTTGAAGCTATCTGTTTCTTTCTCTTTGTTACTTTTAACGGAGAAGACTAGCCTACAACACCTGATTGATGGTCACTGTCTTTCTCAGTTGGATCTTCCTCTCTCACAGGTTCAGAAGGAGAGGGAGGTTGACCCTGCTGTGGATCAGAAGATGAAGCTTGCTGAGAATCAGCAGGAGGTCCAGGTTGTGTTGTCTCTATTCGTTCAACCTTAACCTCCACTTCAGGTGGAGCTTGACTTGGAGGGGAGTGTAAGTCAATCAGCTCTCCACTCTTTATCTTCTGCTTGATCACCCTGATATGCTCATCCA
>BJCM01213676.1:0-10615 GCA_018326385.1 Flaveria bidentis
ATAATAAATAACATATAAGAGAATTTATTTATAGATTAATTTTGCCTAACCTTATTTTTAGGGTCATCACACTCGACAATTCAAAAATACAAAGGCAGCTCTCGGCGATGCGAAGTGTAAAGTGCGTCATCAAAGCGTCACATCGCGCACGGGTGCGGGCGCGTTGGGTGCTTCGCACCCTTGTGCTTGACCTTGGGTGTTCCTCAACATATGTGAGAACACAATCCCTTGGAAAGTCCTACTTATAAACTATTTTATAGTTGATCATTCCACCAATGTTTCAACCACACAACTTCGAGCATCGAATCTTACCTCCATTTTGGACACGGTTTTGTTTGTTGTCTTCCTCTCATTTAGAAAAACATATACGAGATGGTTTGGTAATTAAATTGTAACAAATACAATTAATTATTAATGTTAAAAAAGAGTGAAAATTGTTTTATTGTCGTTAAATTTCCAACATACACAAACTGTTCTTTATTAATAAAACTGTTCTTTATTGAAAAGAATCGGAAAACAAAATCAAATAAATAAGAAGACCTTTCAACCATTATTTATACCAAACTACTTTATGGAGAACAGACCCACTCCAATAAAGAAAACCAAATAAAAATACTTGAATAAACTTATCGTTAACCATTAAATATCAAGATTAGATCCATCACTAGCAACTAGTCAACCAAATCAAAAGCATTTTTGCAGAGGTTTTCAGTCTTTTGGACCCACCTAGAGTGCGACCTCTTGAACTGTAGGTTCGTCAGAGCCAGAAATCTTAATAGTTTTAAACGAGTATGTACTCCACACTCCTTAACTTGTATCGATGTTTGTTTAAATATCTTTTTGCCTTAAACAAATTCAATCAACTAAATGACTTGATCATAACTCCATAATTGTCTGTGTAACCAATAAATATAAGGACGAGACAGAGGAAAAAACACTAAGGCATAAAAAATATCAATGTTTATTTATTTTGTTTGAAACATAACATGTTCTGTGATTAACCCTTAGAGTTTGGCTTAGAACATTGGTGGAGACGATTGAACGATGCCATCCTTGTTTCTCCATATGTGTTTATGGTTTAGGAAAAGTTGACTTAGGGTTTTAGGTTCTAAAGAATAAGACCGATGAAGAAACAAAGTGTGGGATCGGATAAAGAATATTGTGATGATGAAGACAACGAAACAAAGGGATTTTGAGCTTTGATGGTAGTCATTTGTTTATTCCTCGGATGTAATCGAAGAAAGAAGAAGACAATGATGATAAGGACAATGATTATCAAAAAGTTGATTGTTCCAATGTATTCAAGGGATGAAAAACCATTGAATATCATGTAGAATAGTGACATACTTATAAATTATAGTCATATTAGTATGATTGGCCAAATACGAAAATATGTTACTATATTTTATAATTTTGAATTATGTTTCCTTGGTTAAGAAAAATACAAAATAATTGTTTAATTTACTATAAATATATCTAAAAATGAAAAAAAGAAAGAAATCAACCATTTATTGAAAGATGATGTGTGTAATATTAAACATTTACATTTGCGTGCAACCACACAACATTCCTGCCAACGTCACAAAGTATTCATCACCAAAACGTTGATACGGTTACTTCTATCTCATCTTATAATTTCATATTCTTTATGTTTTTGGTGAATCAATATTTAGAACTATTTAAAATTATTAAGTATAAGTGAAGAGAAATTCAAACTAGATTTTGGATAAAAATCAAATTCAATATAAATAGGACTACATACCACGTGAATTTCACACCAACCTTTCCTTTGCTAACATGCCACGTCTACCCTATTGTAGATATGTCACCAAAACAATATCATCTCTCTTTTGAATGCTTATTATTATTTTTAACGTTAAATCTAATTAACTTCTATTTTTAATTATTTCAAAGTAAATTACTTTTATGTCTAGGTTTGAATAGAGATCCTTATAAAAAAAGTTAATTTTTATCAAATGAATTAGTTTCACATTAGATATTGAATTCTTATTACAATAATTGATGATGAATTTTTATATGCAAAAAAAGAAAGCTACACCCATTTAAAAACAAACGATGATAGTTCTTTAAGGGTCCTGCTGGGGCATCGCAGGTGTTTTTAGGGTGGACCTGACCAAACTGTCACGGTTAGGTCTATATGTGACCAAACTATGTAGCTTGCCTTAAAGGAAAGCAACATAGAATCTTTCACAAATCCAAAGAAGTTAACTCTATCATCACCCCATTACACTTATTGCACATGGATTTATTTGATCCAACAAGTATAATGAGCATTGAAAGGAAATCATATTGCCTCGTGATCGTTGATGATTTGACAAGATTTACATGGGTATTCTTTTTAAGAACTAAAGATAAATCAGCTAAAACTTTAAAACCTTTTATTCTTAAAATTGAAAATCAAAGTGATCACAAGGCAAAGATAATTAGGAGTGGTCAAGGGACTGATTTTAAGAATCAAGTTCTTGACTCATTTTGTAACTCAAAAGGGATTACCAGACAATTCAATGCTCTTAGAACTCCTTAATAAAATGGTGTTGTTGAGAGGAGGAACAAGTGACTAATTGAGGCTGCTAGGACTATGTTAGCTGACTCAAAGTTGCCTCTGACATTCTGGGCAGAGGCAGTCAGCACTGCATGCTATGTGCAGAACAAGGTTCTCATTGTCAAGCCACATGGAAACCCCCTTGTGAGCTATGGAACAAGAGGTCACCATTCATTGGCTTTCTAAGGTCATGTGACTGCAGGTGTACCATACTTAACACAAAGAACAACTTGGAAAAATTTGCTGAAAAGTCAGATGATGCTATATTTATTGGATATTCCTCCAACTCTATTGCTTATAGAGTTTATAACATCAAAAATCAACAACTTGAGGAATCATCCAATATTGTTGTTAATGAGCACACTTCTTGTGTTACGGGAATTGACCTAATCATATTTTTTATTTAGAATTATTTCCAAACTATTCTAAACCATCTTGTGGGAATGTTTCAGGTGGAATAGGAACTCAAAGTGATTCTGATGAAGACCAGCTATTTGAGTTACCCAGACCTGTTCCAAGTTCTCTAAGAGTCTCTAAACCTCAAGCTCCCACCATTGGTAGATCTGATAGCATGACCATTTTAGGAACCGGTGGAGCTTCAACCAGTTATCAACAAAGTGAGCATAACAACTCATCAGCTGATAACATACAACACCAAGCTGATGGAAGTAACATCTTGAGGAACATGCAACTGTTAATACTACTTCTCAACTAATTGATGCTGATGTCGTTTCTCTTTCATTCAATCAGTCCTTATTGAATGAGTGTGAAACATCAGCTGGACCAAGTGTTCAAAATCTTGAGCCAAACTCCTCAAATCTGGATTTATCCATACAACTGGATGTAATTCCAAGGCTTACAAGAAGGTAGAAGATGCCTTGATAGATAATAGCTGGGTTGAATCAATGCAAACGGAATTGCTTCAATTTAAAAGAAAAAAGGTTTGGAACCTTTGCCCTCTACCATATGTTCAGGTGCCTATAGGCACCAAATGGGTTTTCAGAAATAAGAGAGATGATAGAGGTTTGATCATCAAGAAAAAGGCAAGACTGGTAGTTCAAGGATACACTCAAGAGGAAGAAATCGATTATACTAATGTTTTTGCACCTGTTGCAAGACTTAAGGCAGTTAGAATCTTCCTTGCTTATGTTGCATCTAAGAACTTTACTGTCTACCAACTATATTTCAAGTGTGCATTTCTATATAGGGATATAGATAGGGAAGTCTGAAGACCCACAACACCCCAACTATGTGTGCAATCTAGATAAAGCTCTATATGGGCTGCACCAACCACCTAGGTTGTGGTATAAGACCTTGTCTCAATTTCTTCTAAACAATGGCTACACTAGAGATACCGTTGATAAGACTCTTTTCATAAGGAAGTTTGGGAAATACATATTGCTCGTCTAGGTCTATGTTGATGATATCATATTTGGTTTTTCAAATGACTAAATGTGTAAAGACTTTGAGAGCATTATGAAGAAGAAGTTTGAGATGAGTTTGATAGGAAAATGAACTTTTTCCTTGGAATTCAGGTGAAGTAAATGAAGGAAGGGTTCTTTATCAATCAATCTAAGTATGTCAATGACATCTTAAAAAGATTTGAGATGAAAGATTGTAAATTAGCCAAGACACCTATTCCCCAAAACCACAATCTTTGCCCTGACTCTGAGGGGGAAGATACTGATCAACATCAGTATAGAGCAATTATCGGGTCTCTGATGTATCTCATAGCAAGCATGCCTGATATTATATTTGCTACATGCATCTGTGCAAGATATCAAGCTGCTCCAAAGTTGTCTCACCTAGTTGTTGCCAAGAGAATTCTTAGATACCTCAAAGGATCACCAAAGCTTGGTCTCTGGTATCCTAGAAACTCCAATTTCAATCTCTATGGTTATACTGATAGTGACTATGATGGTTGCAACATCAAAAAGAAATCCACATCAGGATGATGTCAATTTCTTGGTGGAAGGATAATCTCATGGCAATGCAAGAAGCAATCCTATGTCTCAACATCTACTGCCAAAGCTGAATACATTGTTGATGCAAGTTGCTGTGCTCAGCTACTCTGGATTCAAAATCAGATGCTAGACTATGGATTCAACTTCATGAGCACTCCTATCCATATTGACAACAAGGCTGCAATCTTCATTAGTGAAAATCCGGTGAAGCACTCCAAGACAAAGCATATTGAAATCAAGTACCATTTCATTAGAGAAATTTATGAGAAAACCCTGATTAAATTAGTCAAAGTTGACTCAAATGAACAATATGCTGATTTGTTCATCAAAGCCTTCGATGATCAAAGATTTAAGTATCTCATTACGGCTATTGGGATAATAAAAATTGACTAATATATCTCATTTGAAAACCTTTTTAAAATGTGTCTTGTCTTCTGTCAAACACAATCTAAGCCCTGTTACAAAAGGTTATTCTTCAAATTTAACTAACTGTGAGTATGTCCGAAGAGAAAATTACCCTCGAAAGAATTCTTCATTGTCTTCCGAAGGTAATTTCCTCATTTCAAGCTTAATCTTCCGAAGAGTTTTTAGTCTCAAAAGTATATCTTCACTACTTCCAAAGTTTATTCGGAAGACCTTCTTACTCTCGGATGTAAATTTATTGATTTACCTTCGGAAGTAAGTTTTGACTTCCGAAGAAAAAATCCTTCAGAAATACTTTTACCTTCGGAAGAAGACTTTACTCTATAACGAAAACCTTTGGGCCTCACATTATAAAAAGCAAAGATTTTATCAATGATATCAGAATCTTTTAAATGGTTATTTAACCTTACCACCCCTGTCACATCTTATCCCTTCATCTTACCCCCAAACCATCACTTCACCTTATCCATCCGCCTTTTTCAACCATTTAAATAATTCTGACTCATCATTTTAATCTTTTTACCACTTTTACTGCGCAAAGCACTTCTCATTCCAACCTTCTCCGATTCAAACTTGTTTCCCATATTCTTTCTCAAAATGGCACTAAACCCTCAACACAATCAAGTCACACTTCTGGAATCATCCAAGGATGCTGACTTCTCTGAAATCATCTCTTTTCTCACCCAAACTACCTACTATACTACCTTGATTGTAAAACCCACCATTTATCTCAACTAGATAGAGGAGTTTTGGGCCAACGATCGTATCGAAACCCTAAATTAAGTTAGGGGTATAAGGTCGAGCATTTATGGCCAGGAGTTGGTCATCTCTGAACAAATCATCAGGGAGCATCTGGAGCTTCATGATGAGGGAGCTCCTACTGAATTTCCCAAGTCAGACCTGGATGATACATACACCCTGATGGGTTATGGTGGAGACATAAGCAGGTCTATTGTCTGCAAGTTTAACTTCTCCTACAACTGGAAGTTCCTGCTACATGTTTTCCATTGTTTATAAAACAATTCTGGGGATGGGATCAAATCCCATATGAACTAGGGTGCCTGGTTCATGGAATGGTGAAAAGCCTTCGCTTCAACTACACAAAGTTTGTGTTGACTAACCTTGTGAGGAACCTCTAGAGGAACACATTCTTTATGTATCCCAGGTTCCTTTAGCACATAATTTACTGTGAGTTGGACCAAAGTCAGCTTATCTGTGTAGCTGCTTTGATTGTCCCTCACATGAGGCTGGCCATCTTCAAAGTTTTGAAGAAAGTGTCCACCAATTTCACTGGAAGACATACGGCACTTCTTCCAGGATGATTGAGCCAATGGCTCCTAGTGACATCCTTGTTAACCCCACAGGTGAATAACCCACACCAGCAACTACCCTCAAATTGCGAAATCTACCTTCTACACCCATCAAGATCACCTAACAAAGACATCCAAAATGAACCCTTTTTTAATCTCCTCTGATTGAACAAGTTCCCCCTGTTCTACCCAAAAAGGCTAAAGTGGAAACATGGGCTCCCACTCAGCCTGAGGTCCCACCTTCCTATACACTTGACTCAATATGGGTATTAAGTCTTCTTAGTCTCAATCCCATGAGCCTGAATCCCAACCCAAAAGCCCTTAGGGTGAGTCTCTATACTCCCCTGAGCAACCAAAAAGGGACAACCCCACCAAAGGCTCAATGCCATTAGACATTGATCAAAGTCCCGGGTCACTAGGCATAACTTTCATATCTTTCACTTACCTATTGACATTATTTGATGAAGAATTCATGTCTCTTCATGACAATGAAGTTGATCCACAATATCCATTAAAGGATCAACTGAGGCCAAGGAGTCCCCTGATCTCTAGCCCCCATCTGTTGATACATGTGTACCTAGTTTTTGGTCTTAATGTAATATGTCTTTACTGTCTTACACATATGTAATAGTTGGATACTTAATGAAATGAAAATGTTTGGTTGTGTTTATAATGTTTAATATTTCATTAATTAGTTGTTTAATGCTTATTGAATTGATTATATAGGTTTGTGGTTGTTTGAACTAATATCAATAATGTAATGATAATGAATACAATCAAACTTAGTAATATGAAGTTCTCATGCGAATGGCCCATGTTAATAGTCGCACAACTGAATCAGAAGACTGGATTAGTCGCATGATTGTAATATGAGATTGACTCAATCGTACGACTGAACACTCAGTCGTGAGAATGGATCAACCGCATGGCTCAATCGCATGACTGAACCATGCTAATGGTTCAGTCGCCCGAATGAGCAACCCTAACCTATAAATACCACCTAATTCAAGGAAAAACATAAGCATTCAATACACTTCGACTCTAGATGTACCCTAGCCGTCAGTGACCTCTAAGAACCTGTTCCAAGTTCATAGATCACAGTAGATCGATTCCTAATCGTTCTTAACGTTTAGATTCAATATATAATTGTTTCTACATGCATTCTCACTTATTAGATCACCAATCAAATAGGATTCCGCACTATTTGATTCGGTATACACGTTAGTCAGTTAATATTTCATTCAATACATGATCCTAACAAGTGGTATCAGAGCTTTGGCTCTTGATTACGTGTGATTCAATCGTTTTTTATACAAAAATTGTGTTTTTCACTAAAAACGCAATCTTTTTATGTCAAACTGTGTCTTAGACGTCTCCTGGTCATAAAGTTCAGTTTTTCCAACATACGTCAATTAGGGTTAGTGAAAATTCGAGTTGTTGCGGCCAAAACACGTTAAACCTACGAATTTTCAAAATCCAGCAGCTTCAGTCACCTGATTGACTCAATCGCACGACTAAACATATACGCATCCCTCATACGCACGATTGGACTCATTCGTACCTCCATTCGTATGACTGAGCAGTCTATTCGCATTGTTCAACCGCACTTGTTCATTCGCCCGACTGAGCCATCCGCATTAGTTCAGTCGCACGATTTAACCAACCGCATTGTTCAATCGCCCGAATAGCCCAATCGCACACCTTCATTCGCATAAGTGAAACAATTTGTTCCAAAGACTAAAGTTAATTGCAATGGAGGACCAATACTCAGCATTCACAGCAGGGAGAGATTCACGTATTCAGAATTTATTGCTACTGGAGAACGAAGTGGGGAATCACAATAAACCCCAGAAGCTTATCACGTTGGACGAATACCCATAATGGAAGCAACGTTTCAAAATCTACGTAAATGGAGTACTAATCTGTGGGAATCTATAGAGACGGGGTACAACATGCTAGTAGGATCTGATGGTGTCAAACTTACACTAAGTGGCATGACTGATGGATAAAAGGTCAAACACAATGCTGAAAAGAAAGTCTATGCTTTCCTTACACAGTCTATTCCGAAGGATATTTTCCATCAATTCTCGGAGTATACGCAAGCAAAGAAATTATGGGATGCGTTGGAAAAGAGGTATGACGGAAATGCATCACTCAAGGCTATAAAGGCTAAGGCTTTGAAGAAGGAGTTTGACAACTTCTCTTCAATGGGTAAAGAAAGCCAGGATGATGTTATCGATAGGTTCTACCACTTGATAAGTGAGATGCACACTCACGGAGTAACGACGTCAATGGAAGACAAAGTGTCTAACTTTGCTGATGGATTGCCAGAGAAATGGGCTTCCTTTGTCTCCAATCTCAGACAGAATGGTATGCTAACAAAGTTAGATATAAATGACTTCATTCTGAAACTGAGATAGAAAGAGCTAAGGATGAAGTATAGAGCCCTAAAGTCTACCTATGATCAGAATCCGATGCTTTACAACGCGACTCCTTAGGCCAAGACATCTGGAGCACCACTACAGACTGCCTTTGTGTCAAGCTCAGTTGGTCCTGCTCAAGCATCCACTTCAGGGTCAGAAACGTCAGGGTCGTCTGGTACCCAATATATTATACTCGAAGCCAATGCAGCAAAGATGAAGACCGAAAATTTCGGTAATGTGACAGTTGAGGTGGCTAAAGAGCACATGGATCTTTTAGCTGCAGTAGTCCACTCTTATGATAGACTAATTGTTGGAAAGATAGGGAACTGCCATTTGGCTGATGAGGATTACGAGAAGGTGGATGAGATAAAGCTAGAACAGATGGATATCATGTGGACAAGACCGGACAGAACTTGGTCGCAACTAAGGACACAACCTTTGGCTTCGACAAGTCAAAGGTGACCTATTTCAACTGTCGTGAGAAGGGGCACTTCAAACGTGAGTGCGTGAAGCCTAAGAAGACTGGAAATAGGAACCCTTTCTCATCCTTTAATCGTCAGGATAAACCCACTAGTAGTTCTACTTAATCAAGCAAGGATCCTAAAGCCTTGACTGCTCATGATGATGAAGGACAGGACTGGAGCTTTCGGTTTGTCTCACCAGGAGAATCAAACATCGCAAGTGTGGAGGATATAGATGACGATTCAGCTAGTGAGAGAGATATTGTAGTGGAACTTGCGATGTCCAACACTGAAGAGACTGCACCAGTGGTCAAATACCTGCCTGAAGAAGGGAAAACTGCAACAACGTCGGAATCACCAGAACCGGCAACACCAGACTCTACTCTAATGGCTGATTCATCTGCACCTCCTCTGGTAAGTACTACTGACCAACTTTTTGATAATCATGCTTGTTCTGATTGTAACAAATTTAGGGAAAGCATAGATTTAAAATTTTCTAGGTTATTAGATCATAATGATAGCCTAGTAAAAGACTTGCAACTGTGCACTGAAGCCAATAGAGTATTAAAACAAAATGAGCACATTTACAAAGAAAAGATAGACCTTTTGAACAAACAACTTAGGGAAACAGAAGTAGTTGCCTTTAACCAAGCTAATGACATTAGGTACTATCTTAACTCCCTAGAAGACACTAAGAAACAAATGGCAATATTAGAAGTAGAAGTTAATTCTTTAAAGCAAAAACTGCATAGTTGGACAAGTTCATCCCATATTGTCCAACACTTAGTGAGAGAGCGTAATAATGGGGAGGGATTGGGATATAAAGTTGTTCTAACACCACCTGAGACCTTGATGAACACTAAAAGTAAACCAATTAATAACAATCCAATCAAGGATCGTGTGGTGTCCACTCCTCTTATAAGTGATCCAGATTCCACATGTACATTAAATGAATCTGGAACTAAACAGAAGGAGGCAACGTCAAAGGCAAAAAGGTAAAATGCCTTGTGTTAATCTGGAAAAAGAATTTGAAAAGGTTAATATAAAGTCTGGTTCAAACAAAGTCAAATCTGAACCTAAAAAGACCATTAATGTTAACCAATCACGTGCATCATGTCAAAGTCGAGGTAAACAAAATGGAAAAGATGTAAAACAAGGTAAAGCAATTAAATTTGTAACACCAGACTATACATCTAACCAAGAAGTGTCTCAGTCCAAATAGAGTAAGGTCACACGTGTGACATACATTTCTCCACAAAAACAGTTAAATCGTAAAGTCGAAAGCAGGTCATGCTACAACTGTGGAGAGTATGGACACATTGTGTCTAATTGTCCTTACTATCAGACACCGAGGAGAAAAGTTGAACTTCAGGACCCAAAACCTAGCTTTTCTAAGAGGAACTCAGTGACACCACCTAGAAGGGCTAGCGAACCTAAAGTTCAACCCATTAGCCAGTCGTTTGTTTATCAC
>BJCM01213678.1:0-13092 GCA_018326385.1 Flaveria bidentis
CCGAGTATCACTCGTCGTTGCTAGACCGCCACCCCTGACCTACGCTGACGCCACAAAATCCCGTCGCCGACGATTGCCACCCACTGTTTACCCCGACCACCGCTAACCCTGTCTCGACGACAAGCGCTATCGGTTGGTGGCGGCAGTGGGGTACGGTCGGTTTTCGAAAACGGGCGCGGTTGGTGGTCGCGGTCGATTGTTGACATTGAAGGCGGCGGCGGTCGATGGTATGTAGTGGCGATGATCGGTGGTCATTGAGGTGGTGACGGTTTGTAACGGGTGATAAATTTCAATTCCTTTATAAGTGTTTTGTCAATAAAATGCATTTCGAATTTAAATTTCGTCAATGGATTCCAATTCCTTTAAATTCCAAATCCTATGGAAAATATTGAATTCCAAATACAATTCCTTTGAATTCCAGTTCAAATTCCAATTCCAATGAATTCCACGAACCAAACACCCCCTTAGACTGTTTCTAACTTTACAACCCATTTTTCCCACCAACAATATTAATTAGTATGTCATATCAAGTTTTTAATATCTGTAGGTGTGTTTAATTGACTCTAACTAATTACTTTAATACTAGAAATGTAAAAAAATTAAAATATTTTTATTTAGTTAACTCATTTTAATTAAAAATTTATCTTTAAATTATTATTTTAATTACAATATTTTAAAATATTTTAATTAAAAACATTTTAATTTAATTATTTATGGTGGTGGGGCCCACCACCCCCTTCTTTCTACAGCCCTTTCGGACGGGCGGTCGTGATATAGGCGGCTCTCCCCATCGGTGACAAGAAAGTTAATATAAACTCTTTTGAGGGTATACGGATTCCAATGCTACTAGAAGATCCTCTAGAACCGGTATCGACTAAGAATTTAAGCAAAATTAGAAAGAGGAAGAAGACTACACGAATGGTTCGGGACATAATTTCTTTTCTCATCTAATAGCTCTTGTTTTGGGTATATATAAAAATATACTCTCTATTATCCATTATACTAAATTAGACTCTAAACATCTTTGCTTTGTCACTAGTCTTAGCAAAAGCTTTAAACTCACCTCCTTCAAGCAAGCATTTTTTATGAAAATTAGAAAAATGTCATGAAGGAGGAAATAAAAGTCTTGAATAAGAATAACACCTAGGACTTGGTTGACCTTTCAATAGGAAGAAAACAAAAAGGATGTAAATGGGTTTATAAAATAAAATATAAATCGATTGGTGAAATTGATATGTACAAGGCAATACTAGTTTCCAAAGGATATAGCAACGTGAAAGCGTTGACTTTGATGAAACTTTTTAACCCGTAGTTAAGATAATTATTATTCAGTATGTCTTAGGTCTTGGTGTTCATAATAGTTTGCCACTTATCAACATGACATTAACAATGCATTTTTTATATGGAAAATTTTAATAAGGAAGTCTATATGAAACCTCCTCAAGGATATTTCTCAAAATATGAAACCAGAGTATATAAATTCAAGAAATCATTATATGGCTTAAAACAAGCTTCAAGAATGTGAAACGCCAAGCTTGTTAGTGTCTTATTTGAATTTGGCTTCGTTCAAAGCAAGTGTGACTTTATATGTGAATCTTTTACGCAATGCTCTCGAGTTTATTTAAGTAGAAAAAAAATATATATAATTTTTCTTTCTTTCTCTTCTTTTTCTTCAATTTCTTTTCTTTTCTTTTCTTTTCTTTCTATTTTCTTCTGATTTGTAAGGATTGATTTTAACCTTTATTTTCCTTCTATTTCTTTTCTTTTTCCTTCTTAATTGAACTCGAGAACATATTTTTTTTACTTTCCTTTTATTAAAAAAACTCTAAAATACAATTGTTCTTTTTTCATTTCAATTCATTTATTTTCTCTCTTTAAATAAACTTATAAATATAATGCTAATGATGTGCTAATTGTTCTGCTTGTGTATGTGGATAACATAGTTGTAACCGGAAACGATAAGCATGAGATAAGTAAAATAAAGTCTTCTAATAAACAGTTTGACTTAAATTTCTTTCTTGGTATATAAATTATTATAAATTCTGACTGTCTTCTCAACAAAAATATTACATTTAGTTACTTGCGAGATTTTTCCTTATTGGGTGTAAGCCGATTAATACTCCAATTGAGCCTAATTATTTAGTTGTGGCAATTTGTACAGATGAAGAATTACTAACTGATGTCACTTGTTTTCAGAAATTAGTAGACAAACTAATTTACTTATCTCATACTCACATGAATATCTCACACTGTCCAGCTCGTAAGTTAATTTATGTATAGACATTCTATGTGTCGCCTTGAAATTGATCTACGTCTTCTTCAGTATTTAAAAAAAAGGGTCTGGTAAAGGTATTTTGCTAAATAAGTCTTTTGCGTTTGAATTGTTCATTTACGCAGACTTTGACCGGGTAAATGTCTTTCGTCCAGACGATCTAGTTTTGTGTTTTCCTACAAAAATATATGGTATCGTAGAAAAACAAGAAATATAGTATTGTTTCTTGTTCTTCCACTGAAGCTGAGTATATAGAGTAATGTGCTCAGCCACTTGTGAACTAATGTAGCGGGTGAACTTAAGGTTTAGGCGTCTGTTCTTCCGAACTTACAGCGTGACAATAATGCTTCTATTCCAATTGCAGCTAATCATGTCTTTCATGATCACAAGAATCATTTCAGAATTGATTTGTTCTTTCTTCAGAATAGAATTTCTACCGGTACAATATAAGTTATTGGTGTTGAATCGCATGATCAACTCACTAATTATATGTTTACTGAAGGATTGATGGTAAAAGAGAACAATGACATGTGCTCTCAACTGAATGTGTTTAAGCGCTTAAATGAAGAGGATGTTGAAAATACAGACTTTTGTTCCTAATTTAATCACTTAAACATTCTATATCTCTCTTTTTTATTTTTTTAAATTCCTTTTAGTTAATATCTTTCTACTGTTTTAATTTCTTTTAATTGTATGTAAATAGGATGGTGTTTTGAGCTGCTGTTGTTGCTTGTTGGTTGGGTTGTGCGCGCTCCTAATCTAACTAGTGTTCGGGTTGCTCCTGGTCCGAAGGTGATCCGTTTTGTCTCTCTGAGACACGTGGGTCATATGGTACGTTGCAGATAGTTCGAAGGCGCTCCTTGGATCCTTTACATTCTATTGATAGTGAATTTTAGGGTTAATATCCGATCACTTTCTACACACGCTCCCTTCAGTTTTTCTTTAAAGCTCTTTCGATTCTAGAGTTTCGTCTTATTAATTGATTTTTGAGTTTTGTTCTAATTCTTTTCTTGATTAGGTCATCACATTGATGATCTAGTTCGTTTTGTGTTTAGTTTATACATTCTGATGGTTTGAGTGTTTCTGGTTTCGTTCTAACTCTTTGTAATAGATTGAATCCTGATATTTGAGTTGGTTTATCCTAAAATCTTGTTAGTTTTGACAATATCAGTTATTAAAAAGAAAATAGAAAATGAGAAATGAAATGAAATTACTATAAAAAAAATCTAACTTAGACACTCTTTTTTACCACTTATATAGACAAGAATAACAAACGAACACTTATCAGATTATAAACCGAGAAAGAATCTTAATTTAAATATTAGCTGAAACTTATCATTGGTGGTAACACCTTTCTACAAAAACTTTTGTTATCCATCAGTAGTACGTAGCTCTTTTATCAGCAATAACCATATATACTAAAGTTACTACTATACTCATTTTTTTCCCGATTAAATGACCAATTTTGCTAATGACAGAAAACAACATTACTAATGAGAGAATTATACTACTGAAATGATCAATAGCAACCCTGAACTTTACCTCATTGTCTTTATGTTGACCTTAATACTATATTCCAACACAACTATTTTCATGAATCCATGTAATGTATAGTCCATTAACCTTCTCAATTCCTAAAACCTACTTGGTCAAGAATCTCTCATACACATTTGGGTTCCTCAAGATCATATACATAGAGGTGCAATTAAAATCTATCATGTTGTATTCACTCTGATTGCAAACCCAAATGAAAACTGATTTTTTTTAAATGCTGACGGAAGGTGCTTTACCTAAGCTTTCTTAAGTCATATTTGATTCCCACCCCTTTAATCAATTAAACGTTGTTTATATTATCACATTCACACTGACTCTTCTGGCACTCTTTAGTTTTAATTTATTCGTGCACCCTCTTAGTCTTAATTTATTCATCTTTGTGGCAATTAGATTCTTTCTTTTTATTCTTTAGTTTCTATATAAGAGCAACATATTCTTCTTTAAACACAAAACATTTCAAAATATAATAACCTTATCTTTCTACATGCTAAAAAACACAGAAATGGGGACAGAAGCTGAATACAAGAGAAGGTATGCATTATTGTTAGCCGCGTTAGACTCTGAGTATGTTAGGAAGATGTATGGCGGGTACTTTAACGTGTTCGTCGCAGCATTCGGTGACGAAGAAGAAGAGAGGTGGGATATGTTCAGGGTTGTTGATGGAGAGTTCCCTGACATGAATGAGCTTCAAGGCTATGATGGGTTTGTTGTGAGTGGAAGCCCATATAATGCTTATGGAGATGAAGATTGGATTCTTAAGCTTTGTAATCTTTTGCAAACTTTAGATTCAATGCAAAAGAAAGTCCTTGGCATTTGCTTCGGACACCAGGTATCTAGCTAGCTTTAGTGAACTTGGTTTCAATATAGTGATATATACATTTTTTTATTAATTTAATTAGAAAAGTTTGCTTATTAATCCAAAGTCCAAACTCTAACTCTCTAAGGAATTTTATTTCCAATATGGAAGACAACCACATAAGAGTATATTGATCGAACATCTAATATTATAATCTTCTTTCATCATTTATTGTAGTAAAATTAAATAATAATAAGATATAATCATATTCATATTCCTTTGGTACAAATCTAACTTTCCATTCTATACTTATCACTACGTACAATAAATATTTCTGAGCGATAAAGATATGGAAAGAATTGAAGTGTTGTAGGTAATAAACCAAGCATTTCACTAAGGTGACGCACATCCTTTTTTAAGATATATAAAACACCACCGAATTTTCAATGTGTTCGTACGATGTGAATTATTTAATATATGTTAAAAAAATTAAAATTAATTAAGTAATATATGAGTTTTTTATTAAAAAAACACTCAGCTGTCAATGTCAAGGGTTCAAACATTTGAGATTTTTTTATAAATAATTAGAGTAAATTATTATTTTCACATTTAATTTTAGTTTTTATGTATTTTAACCATTTGCATCCTCATGCAAATGGTATTTACTCTAAATATTTTAAAATGTATAAACTTGAGTGACCTAAAAAGCATATTTAATAATTTTGTAAAACTGTTATTTTGTAGAAAATCTATCAAGTGACAATTATGTTTTAGAAATTTAATATATAAAAAATTATTATGATCGTGTTGTTAACTGAAATTTTCAACTTTTAATTTTAAGTAAACCCCTTGCTAATCACGATATATTAAAAATTTTAACCTATTATATAACATGGTCTAGTTGTAAGGCATCTAAAATGTCTTCTAAAAGACACAAATTTTACCTTTTTTTTATTGATAAACATCTTTATCACAATTGACGGTAAAAAAATTTAACTCTAGTCTTTCCCAGAAGTTTTGCGGCCACGCCTTGCAAAGTGCCAAAACTCATTTAATTAATATCTTCATATGATATCAATATATGTATACTGACTTTTTAGATAACTTAATGTTTTAACTAACTAGTTTATCGTTTAGTAATATAGTTACTCGTAATCGACAAGAATCCATACTTTGTCCGACTTAACTTTGGAATCTCCTTCAATTCTCCTAATAACATGAAGCCTTTCTTCCGCCAGAATAAAAAAGATCGATTCTATATCCTATTTTTTAGAACAAGATTTCGCACACACCTCTAATTCTATCTATAAATCTACACTTTTAGTTGGACATTGTATCCTTATATTAGCAATCGCACAATTAAGTTTAAGCTATAATGCTTGCTATGTAACCTGATTTTATTTGTTATATGAATTCAAATATATATCTATAACCTCTAATAAATTAAAGTGTTTTTGTCACTTGTCATTCTCTTAACATATATTTTTGTAACATGTTTTTTTTAGACATTCACATATCAATTTTCTCTTCAAAATAATATTATAGTAATTTAAACACTCATAATAACTTCTCTCTCTTGTTAATTGTTATGTTTATCTCTTTTATAGATTTTTTTAAAAATCAAACTATCTTTTTTTAGAATAGAAATTATATAGAAAATTAAAAATAATATCTTTTAGTTAAGATCTAAATAACAAAAAACTAAAGTTTTATAAAATATGAAATTTTCTAAAACATTAAACATTTTTTAAACAAAATACTTTAAAATTATTTTGTTTTTAAAAAAATTATAAACATATGAAATATTTTAAAACGGTCTTATTAAAATAACCAAAATAATTACAAATCATATTTTTTTAAAACAAGATTTTTATAAAAATATTTTTTTAAAAAAATTTAAAATGAATGTTTATAAATGAAACTATTTACATAAGAGAGTTAGAAAATATTATAATTGTTTTATTTCTTGAACTATTACCTATATATAATTTTAAGAGTTAATCTCGGTTTTTGTTCCTGAGCTTTGCAAATTGTCTACACTTGAGTACCAACGTTTCTATTTTCGTCGTTTTGACTAACGGTGTTAACAATTCCTGTTAAATGAGTGTTAAATAATCAAAACACCCCTCGTTTAAATTAAAAACTGAATGTTATATAATAGAGTGGGGCCCACAACCAATGAAAACAAAAGCCCATTTAATCTTTCTCTAACTTTCGCAACCTGCTCACCCAACTTCACCCACCACCGACCCATCATCACTCCCACTGTCGGCCGCCACCGAAATTACCACTGTCGAGGCCACCGATCGCCACCTCCCCCTCACTTTATGCAAGGTCACATCTGACAGGGGAGCAAGCAACTACTATTCTAGTAAGCAAGCAACTACTATTCTAGTAAGCAAGCAACTACTATTCTAGTAAGCAAGCAACTACTATTATAGTAACCAAGCAACTACTATTCTAGTAAGCAAGCAACAATGGTGGTGGGTTATCGGGAAGATGAAGATGGAGGGAAGGGTGGCAATGGGGTACCTGCTTACAGACAAGAAGAAAGGTTAGTGGTGGCAATGGTGTAGGACGGAGACATAGTGGATGTGAGGCGGCAGCGGCGGGCTAGCACCCAAAGGTTTGGCTAAAGACGGGGATGAAGGAAGGGGTAATGGGTTTGATTTGGTATAGTGGAGGTTGTTGTGTTTGACGGCATGGTCGTTGTGTGGTGGTGGTACAAGTTAAAAGTATGGGAGAGTTTGTGTGAATGTGGGTGGGATACTTGTGGTGGTTGGTGGTGGTGGAGTACTAGTAACGGTGATGGCTCGTCAGATGTTGTGGTGTGGGAGAGGTTGTGGTGGCTTGCGGTGGTGAGGAGGGGTGTAGGCGATGGTTAACAGAGTTGATGGTGGTTGCGATGGTTGGTTGCGACGCGTAACGACGAAGATAGCAATGGTAATGGGAGGGGGCGGTATCTATTGATAATGGAGGCTGGTGGGTTTGAGAAAGAAGAATATGGGTTTATGAAAGTGGTTAGTGGGTCCTACTTAGCCCATTTTGTTTTTTTATAATTTAATATTAAGTTTTATATATGAATGTGGGGTATTTTGGTCATTTAACATTCACTTAACAGAAATTGTTAACACCGTTAGTAAAAAAAAACGAAAATAGAAACGATTTTCAAAACTCAAGCCAATAATGAAGACAAAATAAACGTTGGCACTCAAGTGGATACAATTTGGAAAACTTAGGGACGAAAACTGAGATTAACTCTAATTTTAATTATATTTTACATATATATTTTATATTAAAATTTATTCCGTTTATTTAATAAGTGTTTAATATAACTATATATCTAACAAAAAACTAAAATAAGCGTGAAACTATTGTAGATCTTATTATACTTACTTTTCTCAATTCTCTATATTATTAATAATAATATTGAATACTAATAATATTATTCATACTATTTTCAAATTAAAAAATATATAATTTAATAAATTAAAAACCTATTTTTTTGCTAAAAGCATAGTTTTTAAACAAAAATTTTATAAAATATAGAATACAACGAATTTTGTTTAAAAAATCATTTTTCTTAAAACAATATTTTTAAAAATCAAATTTTTTATAACATAAAAGTTTTAAAAAAACACATTATTGTTTATTTACTTAATGTAGCTATTTGTACGTACTTATAATCATATTTTATTTTCAAACATGATTTTATAATTTATAAATTTTTATTAATAATTATTTATTATTTTATTTGTTCAATCCATGTATTACACGGGGACTAACTTAGTCTATTAATAACTGTGCTAACTCTTAAAAATCAATTTTTTATACTATGAAATTTAATGACCATTAGATATTTTAGGTTTTCCATACATTTTTAACGCCAAAACATAGAATTATGATATATTAATTATAGAAAACTACATTCTGAAACAAAAAATTTACGAATTTGTGATAAAAATGAGAAGAGTAAGAGACGAAAACAACCATGACCTAATTTGTTTATCATTTGATATTAAACAGGTTTTGTGTAGGGCATTAGGTGGAAAGGTAGGAAAATCAGATAGTGGTTGGGACATTGGGCTTAGGAAAGTGAACATTGCCAAGGATTTCTCCCCTTGCAGCTTTCTTGAAACCTTGGCTCAAACACCCCCGGCCCTCAACATCATCGAGTGCCACCAAGACGAGGTATGTCTCTCTATATTGACGCATACACCCTTAGTCTTATTATTTGTATCTCGTGATTAAATGATGATCAACCTGTACATACACACACAACCACGTTTATCTTTTATATCGATATTTGATTTATATAACTTTATTATCACTACAGTGACATATTATGATAACTATATAGGTAACACAAACTAAGTCATCATGAACATAAGTCTTTCTGTACTTTAAAAGATCAATTGAAAGGTTTTGCCATTCTATCTAGGCAAGCACAAGCATTTTAACAAACCCATTTGATGAGTTTTCTTAGATATTTAATTTTCACAAAGCATGGTTGCAATCATGCACCAATGTTATTATTAAAGACAGTATTGCATTTCATATGAACGAGCACAGGTTTGGGAGTTACCAAATGGAGCAGAAGTCATAGCATTCTCTGATAAAACAGGAGTTGAAATGTTCACAATTGGGGACCATATTCTTGGTATTCAAGGTCATCCGGAGTACTCCAAAGACATCTTAAACAATCTTATAGACCGACTTCTCTATCAAGATTCGATTGAGGTATGCAATTAATCAAAAGCTTGTTCATTAAATTCAGCTTTATTGCAATCTTTTGATTAACAAGACTGATTAGCATTGAACATAAAATTTATTACAGACTGAAGTAGCAAATGATGCAAGGTCAAAGCTGGAAATTGCAGAACCAGATCGAAAGTGCTGGCAAGAAATTTGCAAAGCATTTCTCAAGGGTTTATGGAACAACGGGTATCCAAGTATTGAACAATGAAGATGCAATATTTCCTTGATGTTCAACAGACTCGAACTTCTGTCATGTCAAGCTTCTTGATTAAGAAATTTAATGCATAATATTTATTTCTCGTGTATTCTTGCATATATAGCAAGACTACCTAATTACCTAAAGTGGACTTAAGGAAGTCTAACTCCCGATATGTATAATATATATAAGCGTAATACATAAATATTCCCAAAGTTATATTTCTACTAATTATATGTGAAACTTAGTCTTTATCCTTTTTGGATGCCCAAAGAGATTACATTGCTAATGACTTTTTGAGTCATAAGTTTATATCAAGGCCAATGTTTATTTCACATCACTTATTGTAAGTCCGTATTTTGATCTATTCTAAAATATCTCATTTTCATTATTTTTGTGTATTGTACAATAAGTGGAACATATAAGGGAACACTTTTTATTTATTCATTTTCTAATATGAACAATAATGAAACACAAACACTTTTACTAAGTTAATTTAATGACATCCAGCGTTTAGTTAAGGGAAAAGTATAATGACCAACATACACCATCAACATAAGTAACCTCTTTTTACATGTGTGTTACCTTTGGCTTTGACAATGACATTAACTTTGACCAAAATATAGACTTAGACTTGGAAGTTGACTCAACGTTGACTTCACCTATGCTTAATACTTTAGACATGTGTAGACATGTTATGTACTCGTAATGTGTGATTTGAGCCTCAAATAGACTGACGGGCCTTGAACATAATGACGATGGATTTTAACCGGATTGGACATAGCACGATAGTTCTATGGTTAGAATTGGATTAAGGACTTAAAAAAAGTAAAAATATAAAATATATGTTAAAAACGCACTAAAAGCTGATCAACGGCAGACTTTACCCGAAGTCGACTAAATAGTATTAAAGTGGTTAAAATTAGAACTTAGATAATTAATATATCATACAATAACTTGTTAGAATCATAAAAATGCAAGGAATATAAAAATGCGAAAATTGGATGAAACATAGAATCGGATGACACGAATTTGGACGGGACGGCCCAAGGGCCCCACCCCCTTGCCCTTTGCGGTCGTGAATCCCTAGAAAGGGGGTTCTCCTTGGTTTTTTTCCTTATTTTTCACAAATCTTGTTCATAAATTCCTCTTTAAATGAAACCCTAGTCACCATACAGCTTTTCTTTCTGTTCTTCATCATAATCGACATCGACACCATCAATTTCTTATAATATTGATTTTATTCTAGCATTCAAGGTTGATTTTCATATAAGACTTAATCATCTACATGTTTTCCGGTAAAATAATCATTCATCTTGATGATTTTAGTTCATATTGTTCATGTTCTTGATTATTTTTATCATCAAACATCTAAATCATCATTTAATGTTCATCTATCTATTCTCGGTATTATGCTTTGGATCATGGAGGACTATGCGTTTCAGTAGTTGGACCTTCTAACCGGTATAAACCCTAGTATATGTATTATTTTATTCTTTGGATTTGTATTATTATATTGTAATATATAGAAATTTGGTCCTAATGGATAGTTGGGAACAAAAATTGTTCATAAATTATTAAGGAATGGTAATTGATTGATTTAATATGATTAGATGCGAATAGAATAGATTTTAGGGTGTTAATCAGCAATGAATGAAAATCGAATTGATAAACACGATTTAACTAGGCGGAACAAAAATCAATGACTAACTAATAGCATAAATCAGTTATAAGTAAAATAGACTATAAAATAAATGTTAGTTTAGGTCCCAAGTAAATAATAGTCAAAATTGTACTTTTAGGGTACAAAGAACAATGATTGGATTTTGGATAGCTTACTGTCAGAACAAATATTATTTTATACAAGTCATAACTTAGTCATACGAAGTTCAAACTGGGCAAACGTTATGTCTAAAACAAAGTTAAGAGAGTCCTAAAACTAACCTAAGTGGACTCATGTCAATCTAACATTGTTTGATCATCCAAACACAATAAACAAAACTAAAGGTCAAAGCTGATAAATTCGGGCAGAGTGTCAGTTTGTGTTTGTAAGTTCATATCTCCCTCGTACTTCATCTAGTTAAGGTAATTCTTTTCCTAAAAGTTACTTTAAGGTCTTAGATTTCAAATGTTGCATATTACAGGATGTTTCATTATCATGTCAAACTCTAAGAAGCCTACACAAAATTGGTGCGCGATCAGCTTTACAACCTGAAATATTTTAATTAAACTTACATTTTTAGATTTAAAATCAACTAACGAAAGAAAGTTAAGGTTATGATTAATGATGGATTCTAAGAAGTGTAATGATAATAACATCTTAGGTTAATTAATCATTAAACATGGCTAATTAAACATGGCTAATGCATGTTTAATTTTGGACATAAATAACAAAAGTACATGTTAAGGGTTTGAAAACAAGAATAATATATTATCGGAAAACTTAAGGTATGAAATTGGACTTGGAATGATAAATGAATAATATTTAAATAAAAATAAGTATATGGCTAGATATTAAGGAATGGACTACTAGAATTACACTCAGTTAGGTGTTCTCGACTTTTATTAATCTTATTTTGTTTTGTTATCTACAGTTACTTGATATTCTTGTTGTGGACTTTAAATTATGTTGTCACGTAGGTGAGTTTCATAGCCCATTTTAATATGTTTTACTTTATTGAAAATCATTCTTAAACTATTTGGACTATCATTTATGGTTTGAGTCATAGGATCATGTCTAGATTATTCATGAGTATTTATGATTTTTTACTTGGATTGGACTTTTATGAAAACGTATTTTTAGTACTAATGGGTTAACACCCTACCCTTGTTGTTGATATGAGAACTAAGACTAACATGTCTGTTGCGTGTCCTTGGGTAAATAAAATCCAGTTATTTGGACTTGGGCTAGTCATGAGCTTATGTTAATTTTAATGACTTATATGTTCTCATACACACACATATATTATATATGACTCACACAGTTAAAGCACTGGACCGCCTGACGGGAGTTCGGTGATGATTTATGAGGATCAGGTCACGACGATCCCGAAAGTAATCTCAATGGCGGTGGCGGGAAAGTGTATGAGGCGTGGATGTAGCGCCTACTTGGCTTATGTAAAGGATGCGGATATGCCAACACCACAACTGTCTGAGGTACCGATTGTGTGTGACTTTCCAGACGTGTTCCCGGAAGACTTACCAGGAGTGCCACCTGACCGAGAGATCGAGTTTTAGATTGACCTGATACCGGGTGCCCAATCTGTTGCCAAGGCACCGTATCGGTTGGCTCCGATGGAGATGAAAGAATTGATGGAGCAGTTGCAAGAGCTACTTGATAAGGGGTTTATTAGACCAAGTATCTCTCCTTGGGGTGCTCCGGTCCTGTTTGTGAAGAAGAAAGACAGTAGTATGAGGATGTGTATTGACTACCGTGAGCTGAACAAGTTGACAGTGAAGAACCGATACCCCTTACCGAGAATAGATGATTTGTTTGATCAGCTTCAAGGTGCCAGT
>BJCM01213679.1:0-15416 GCA_018326385.1 Flaveria bidentis
TGTGTCGATAACTAAAACTTCGAGTTAAATTGATTAATTGTGGTTAACAAATGTCATTGATAGTTGTTTAGGGTAATTGATGTCAAATTAAGGTTAATTATAATCAGTTATGTTACCTATCAACTAACGATCATGGTTGTTGAACATCCGATTAGGGTCGTTGATGTTTATATTGGGTTATTAAAGGTCACTACAGGTTATTGATTTTTGAATATGCATTAGTGACTATACGCGGGCTAGATGGCGGTAGACGTGAAAGGAAGAAAGCTAAGAGAAGGGCCTGCTTGACAAATGTCAGCGACGGAGACATCGTAAATTGGGTTTAGGGTGTATGATGGTCATCCACGGTTTATTTTGACTAGAAAATTTATTTGGTTAATTATGGTCGATCATTATGATTAATTGTTGTTTAGGGCAAATGATGGTAAACTAAGTAAACTTTTTTTCCGGTTGGTCATTAACTCTTTATTATTATCGATGGGGATCATTTATGGTTAATTTGGTCATCAATATACAACTAGAGGACATTTAGGATTTAGAGCCTATCATGGGCATTCACTTGTTGTTTTAGGCAAGTGAGGGTAAACGAAGGTTAATGATGTTAAATTAGTGTTGATAGCAGATAACTAGGATTAGTAATGATCATTTGGGTTGATTTAGTCATGAACTGACAACTAGAGAGCATTTTTGGTCAATTATGGCCAATCATGATCATTATTTGTTGTTTTAGGGTGAATGATGGTAAATGACTATTAATAATGTTTTTTAGGGTCACTAACACACAATTAAAATCAATAATTATCACCACCAACCATTTGGTTGAGGGGTATCCTCATAACTTCCTCTAAGGAAGGTTATGAGTTCAAGTCCTACACAATTAGCAAATGTTGTTGGTGGGTCGGGTTTTGTCGTAGTGGGCTTTTAGTTAACTAACGTTTTCTATGCTTGCGGGCGTATGGGGTGCATTTTAACCATTGGGGTACCCCGGATAGCCGAGCTTTATTAGTTTGTCATTCAAGAAAAATATGATCAGTAATGAACATTTTGGGTTAATTTTGTCATGGATGGACAACTATAGGGAATTTTGGTCAATTATGGTCTAACATGGTCATTAGTTATCCTTTTAGGTCAAATGATGGTAAATGAGTGACAACTGCGCCTAATGATGGTCGCTTAGGGTCATTAACAACCATTCAAGGTTATAACTGGTCCATTACAATCATTTATCGTTATGTAGGGTTATTACATGTCGCTTTGGGTTATTAACGTTCAAAATGATCCATAGCGTCTCTTATGAAGTCATAATAATCAAAATGACTTGTACCAATTTTATGAAGCCATAGCAATCATAATGCAATTTAAAAAGGATCAAAATAACCTGAACACACAGCATATGAAATTATAAAAATGCACTTTCTATTTTAGATTGGTCAAAATGATTACCCAGTTGATGAAATCATAACATCCAAAATACTTTCTATTTTCAGCGGGTCATAACAATCAAGATACTATTTAAATGGGTAAAAATGACTTGAACACACCTTATAAACCTATAATAATTCGGTTTTAATTTAAATGGTTCCAAATGATCCATATACCTACTTTATTAAGTCATAACAATCAAAATACTATTAGAATGGATCAAAACGACTCGTACACACATCATGAAATTATAACAATAAACTTTTAACTAAAAAGGGTCAAAATGACCATAACCACTTCATGAATTAAAATAAATCAGAATACTACTTAAATGTGTCAAAAGACCCAATCAAACCATATTGTAAACTGAGCTAAGAAAAATTATTGGAATCGATTTTAATCTAGAATGAATATGATATGATTAAACTAAAGTTATTTAAAGCTCCCTATCACTAAAGCTAGACAAAAAGATGTTGTTGAATGATAAGGCAATGTTGAATTATAAAAAAATGCTGATAAAATTACTGCTACTAAATTTTAAAGATAGGAAATATTGACTTCTCAATGATAATAATGAATACGCTCCTCGACAAAAAAAGAGTTTTAGTAGGTACTAAAATAATAAAATGAACTGACTGAGGTGGGTATGTTTGCAGCATAGGATAAGCTCCGATGGAAGCAAGTGGATAGATCATGGTTGATGGTGGTGGCGGTGCAACATACATAGACACCTGTGGTGCACCTGCTGTAGCGTATGATGGAGCTGATGACACATTACTGTTTGCATTGGTTCTAGAATAGTGCATTATTAATCTTTCTTCACCAACATGCCTGTATAAACATAAGTTTTCATTAATCTATGACTTAGCTTATCAGAATAAGAATTCAATGTTTTAAATTTATAATCAAACCTTCCATATTTAGTTTTCAATGGCCAAGAGTTGTCATCATATCCCTGGGAAAGTACTTTAGTTAAATGCACCCAGAAAAGTACAAGAAATTATTCATATATTGAAGAATATTAATGATTAAGCGCAGGAAAAGCGCGTATAGATTGAAGAGGAAACATACTTTCCATTGCCGAGAAAGTCACCGTGAGATTGCATTGTTGTACTCTCTTAATCCTTCAATCGCGTTGTATACAAATTTCTCTTGAAAAACAAAAACCAAAAACCTTCACCTATAATTGTAGTAAAACAAGTGTTTTAAGTAGGTACTAAAATAATAAAATAAATATATAATGTTTCGTTTTGTTTTGGTAACACCGTAACAGATAAAAATGTATTCGGACCAAGCTTATCAATTTTACACTAACCCAATCAACAATATCTTTATACGTTGGCATCCAATCCCTAGTTGAATATGACTTTCAAGCCACTGTAATTTAAAAGGAGGTTCAAGTATAAAACAATAGATGCACAAGTATAAAACATCAACATATATACAAGTATAAAACATCAACATATACTCTTGTGAATCCAAACATTAATTGGACTAAGTTGGCATGTTTGACTAGCAAAATTATTAAAGAATATTTCCAAAACACTATTTGGTTAATTTGATTACCAATTAACAGGTTTTACTTTTTAAAGTCAATAAGACATTACACAACCATTTAGTGACTTAATTACCAACATCTTCTTCTGCGTGCATCCGATCCCATAATGTGTCATCATCGTCTAAATCATCACCATTCTCACTATCTACCACATCTATAGCAGTTAATTTCGTACTTGCATCAACTATAATAGGAGGGATATCTTCTCTTGTCAAATTTGACTCTTGCTGTACGGCTCCGTTCCCGGGACGCTTACAACTGGTCGATCATCGCACATAAAACATATATTTTCATTTATCTTACTAAAATATTGTAGCGGAAACATTTAAAAATGACATCACATTTCATTATAAAAACCTTTGCCAAATAATACATCGTCAGTCAGTTACAAAATACATTATTGCATTATATCACAAAAGCATTAAATAAATGGATGCCATACCAAAAGAACTAAGTAGCCACCTCGTTCCATCCTCAGCAATCATTATCTACCAACTGGAAACACATCAAAGTCAGCGTTGCTGAGTGAGTACTAGTTTTATAAATAAACATACTTTATTTTCATTAAAAATTGTTTGTTACTCTTGCATGATCACACATCATACGTACACATAGATAATATCATTATTATCTTCTTCATTCGTTCATTCATCTTTACATCTTTTCTTGAGCATTGGATATCTTCCGTACCAATACCATATGCTACACCCCGAACTATTTAGCTACTGGGCCGAAGTCTATAAATAGACAGCTAAACATGGTGCCACAATACTAGGGGTAAGCGGTAGAGGTTCTATATAAATGGTCGATCACAGAGAAGGACCCCGATGTGCATCCTCCTAGGGTAACGAACCCGCACACCATTGGGCTAACACCTTTTAATGGCTTGTCCCGATATCCAATACTTGCAAGACTAACATTACTTTCATCATTCATTAATGCATGCATTCATCGTGTTCCGCTTTTCATTATCTTCCACTTTACGTTACGTAATACTTCATTTCATTCATTATCATAACACGTAAAGCCACAGAAAGATAATAATACATCATAATAAGGAATATCAGCATGCGTAGTCATCACGTCATGCAAGGCAACATCATACATACATAACATGCATCATGCATAAACATGCAATATCATCATCATCATGTCCTACATGATCTCTAAGGCCTCAATCCTCACCTTACATAAACTTACGAGAATCTTTATGTTAAAACTTGCATCTGCACTTTCCCCCAAAAGTCAAAAGTTAAATTACACTTCTCCTCGGGTGCGACAACCCTATTTGGGCGTATGGACACCCTTTAGTCGCATAGCCTCCATGCGACTGAACATCATGCAACTGAACCAATACGGATGAACACTCATGCGAATGAACACCCAATCGTGCGAATGGACTAATGCGGATGGACCTCATGTGAATGGGACTAATGCGGATGGGCACTTATGCGAGTGGACCTCCAATCGCATGACTTTCATGCGACTGACCCTTCAATCGCATGACCTCCATACGACTGGCCCTTCAATCATGCAAATGGACCTCAATCGTACGAATGGACCCCAATCGCACCTTATTCGGCCGTATTGCCTCCATTCGGTCTCCAGTCGGTCGCCTAGCCCTAGCTGATGCAGAATGCAGTTCCAGCCGAACGCAAACTGCCCTTTTCGACCTCCAAACTCATCTAAACCCATTCTAAGCCCAAATCAACCATCCTAGATCTTAGGAATGCATACCACAACACCATTCAAGCACACACAAGCTCACAAACAAGGCTCAAACGCATCATACGCCCACATACACATACACAAACGGGTCAAACATGCACACACTCAAAAACCTAATTTTCAGATGTTTTCCAGCCCCAAATCATTCAAAACACTTAAAGGAGGGGTCCTAGAACTCACACAAATAACCACAACGAGAAGAGCTTTGATTTGATTTGCTTCTCAACGATTTTGGCCACTCGAACCAACCCAAACCAACTTTTCCTCCTCTTTTTCTCTTCTCTCTTCTTTGGCTGATTTTGGTGGGTGTGGGGAGAGGGTAAGGGATGCCCTCTCCCTTAAATACTCCTAGTTCCCCAACTTTCTCTCGTTGGCGAATTTGGTCCCTCGACTTTGGACTTTATTTCTTTTTGTTCCTTCGTCGGCTTCAAAATAAATAAATAACCAGGTGTTACAAGTCCATCCCCCTTAAATAGGTTTCGTCCTCGAAATCTGTTATTCCTCGAACAAACGTGGGTAATGCTGCCTCATTTCTTCATCAGTCTCCCACGTTGACTCGGATCCCTTCCTGTGCTTCCACTGTACACGCACAAGAGAAACCACTTTATTTCTCATTCTTTTCTCTTTTCTATCGATGATTGCCACTGGTTGCTCCACATAATTGAGCCTTTTGTCTACCTCGATATCCTTCAGTGGAACAATCATGTCTTCATCCGCCAAGCACTTCCTTAGATGAGATACGTGGAATGTTGGGTGAATTCCACTTAGCTTATCTGGTAACACCAATCTATAGGCCATCTCTCCTACCCGAGCGATGATTCGGAAAGGGCCTATATACCTTGGGCTCAACTTGCCCCGCTTTCGGAAACGAATGATACCCTTCCAAGGTGAGACCTTCAACATAACCCGGTCACCCACCTGGAACTCAATCGGCCTACATTGTTTATCAGCATAAGACTTCTTTCTATTTTTGGCTGCCTTCATGAAGGCTTTGATCTTTTTGAGCTTCTCAGTTGTAGCCTCGATTACCTCGACGCTTCCCAACTCCTTCTGACCAATATCACCCCAACAAACGGGTGTTCTTCATCTCCTACCGTATAGCATCTCATATGGTGGCATAACAATGCAGGCATGATAGCTGTTGTTGTATGAGAATTCGGCTAACAGTAGGTGGTCATCCCAACTTTCCCCAATATCAATCGCACATGCTCGAAGCATGTCTTCCAGTGTTTGAATGGTCCATTCTGACTGACCATCAGTCTAGGGATGATAATCCGTGCTAATATGTAATCTCGTCCCCATAGTGTCGTGGAATTTATTCCAAAATTTAGATGTAAACCGGGTGTCACGATCAGACACAATAGACACCGGCACACCATGACGAGTTACAATTTCCCAGATGAACAGATCAGCCAACCTCTCATACGAATATATCTCGCAGATCGGTTGGAAGTGAGCACTCTTCGTCAAACGATCAACTATCACCCATATGGCATCGTATCCTTTCGGGGTACGCAGCAGCTTCATAATGAAATCCATGGTGATGTGCTCCCACTTCCATTCCAGTATATCCAAAGGTTGGATCTTCCCATACGGCTTTTGATGCTCGACCTTCACATGTAAGCAAGTAAGGCACTTACTCACATACTCCACCACATCATGCTTCATACCTGGCCACCAATAATCTTTCTTCATATCTTGATACATTTTCGTGGCACCAGGATGAATGGATTATCGAGTCTTGTGAGCCTCATCCATGATCTTTATCCGTAGATCCCCAAAACGAGGAATCCACACCCGTTCAAATCGGGTTTTAACACCAAGTGTGTTTTCACCCAACTCTGTGACCATACCTCTCATTCTTTCAGAGTTAAGATGATCTTCTTTCAATACCTTATCTTGAAACTATTTGACTTGCTTCATCACATCGGAGGTCATGACCAAATGATAAGCTTTCACCCATATCGGCTCGGGCCTCTCCTTTCGGCTAAGGGGATCAGCCACCACATTGGCTTTGCCCAGATGATAGTGGATCTCACAATCATAATCCTTTATAAGCTCCAACCATCGTCTCTGCCTCATATTCAGATCTCTTTGCTCGAAGAAGTATTTCAAGCTCTTATGGTAAGTGAAAATGATGCACTTCGTCCCATAGAGATAGTGCCTCCAAATCTTTAGTGCAAAGGCCACGGCTGCTAGCTCCAGGTCATGAGTAGGGTAATTGACCACATGAACCTTCAACTGTCGGGATGCATAGGCTATAACCTTTCCTCTCTGCATTAACACACACCCCAACCCCGATTAGGAAGCATCAGAATAAACCAGCAGATCTTCGCTTCCATCGAGTAATGATAGAACAGGAGCTTGAGTCAACCTCGCCTTCAGTTCATCGAACGCCTTCTCTTGAGCTTGAGCCCATATAAACTTTACATCTTTTCGGGTCAACTTGGTTAGTGGAGAAGCGATCTTAGAAAAGTCTTGGATGAGTCTTCTGTAGTAGCCCGCCAAACCCAAGAAGCTACGAATCTCGGATGGCGTCTTCGGTGACATCAATTGCATAATCGCCTCCACCTTTGTTGGGTCCACCATGATCCCATCAGGGTTCACCACATGACCCAAGAACTGAACTTCGCGCAACCAGAACGCGCACTTGGAGAACTTGGCGTACAACTTCTCCTTTCTCAATGTCTCCAAAACCTCCCGAATGTGACTGGCATGTTCTATCTCGCTCTTTGAATAAATCAGGATATCATCAATAAACACAATCACTGATTTATCCAACATCGACCGACACACCCGATTTATCATATCCATAAAAGTAGCTGGCGCATTGGACAAACCAAAAGGCATGACTAGAAACTCGTATTGACCATAGTGCGTGCGAAAAGTTGTTTTAAGGATGTCTTGTTTCTTTACCTTCAACTGATGGTAGCCCGATGGGAGGTCTATCCTTGAAAACCAACTAGCACCTTGGAGCTGATCAAATAAATCATCTATCCTCGGTAAGGGGTAGCGGTTCTTCACTATCAACTTGTTCAGCTCTCGGTAGTCAATACACATCCTCATGCTACCGTCCTTCTTCTTCACAAATAAGACCGGAGCACCCCAAGGAGAGATACTCGGTCTAATGAACTCCTTGTCAAGCAGCCCTTGCAACTGCTCCATCAACTCTTTCATCTCTGTCGGTGCTAACCGATATGGTGCATTGGCAACAGGTTGGGCACCGGTATCAGATCAATCTGGAACTCAATCTCACGGTCAGGTGGCACTCCTGATAAGTCTTCTGGGAATACATCTAGAAAGTCACACACAACTGGTACATCGGGTAGTTGTGGTGTTTGCGTATCCACATCCTTTACATAGGCCAAGTAGGCACTACATCCATGCCTCATACACTTTCCCACCACCGCCATCGAAATCACCTTCGGAATCATAGTAACCCGATCACCATAAACCATCACCAAACTAGCGTCAGGCACTGTCAAACGAATCATCTTCTTGCGACACACAATGTTCGCCTCGGAGTCCGCCAACCAATCCATCCCAAGAACCAAATCAAAACCACCTAAGGTCATCACGAACAGTCTAACAGGAAGCTTATGACCGTCAAGTTCCAATTCACAATTCTCTATCATCTCAGTAATCCTGGTAGACTTACCTATGGCAGTTTCTACATCAAAGGGCGCATCAACACGTCTACTACTAACAGGCAGCTTAGCACAGAAAGCAGCAGAAATAAAACTTTTACTGGAACCCGAATTAAATAACACAGAAGCTAAAGTTTGGTTCACTAGAAACGTACCGGACACAACATCAGGGTCCGTCCTAGCTTCCTCTTGTGTCATGGTGAATGCCCTAGCGCTCGCCCTCGGTCCTTCACCTCCCGTCTTCTTTGCCCCTGAACCCTCAGCCCTCGGCTTCTTACAATCTTTACTCATATTACCACTTTCCCCACACTTAAAACATTTGCCCGCAAGGCAATCCTTTGCGATGTGCCCCGTCTTCCCACATTTGAAGCACACGTTCAATCCCATCCGACATTCCCCTGCATGCTCCCTTCCACACTTGCCACACCTCCTTGACCCCGCACTGGATGTGGCCCCATGACGGTCATCCACCCGTGCCTTTTTGTTACCCATCGAGGCATCACCCCGACCAACCCTCTTCCTGTTCTAGTTCCGATCACCACCACCCTTCTTGTTCACTTCAGTCACCACCACCTCCCGCTCATCATACAACCTTCCTGCCAAATCGACCGCCGACCTAAACGTGCTTGGTCGGGCGACGATCATATGCCTGCGAACTTCCACCGGTAAGCCCTGAATGTACCTCTTGATCTTCCGAGACAAAGGCGTCACCTGATCCGGCACGAGCCATGCCATTTCATTGAATTTTGTGGTGTACTACTGGTGTGTCATGGTTCCTGCCTCTAGCTGCAGGAACTCTCTCTCTATCTTATCCATCTCCCTATGAGGGCAGAACTCCTCAATCACCATCTTCTTCAACTCCTCCCACCTCATCCTTCCTATGGCCCGACTACCCTCGGCTTGGACTATGTTGTCCCACCAGCACAAATCCGAGTGCACAAAAGAGTGGGTAGTGAACTTCACATTCTGGTCTTCCCGGCACCCGCTGATATCAAGAACAACCTCCATTTCCCTCACCCACCGGTGAGCAGCTACAACAGTGCCGTTACCGTCGAAAGTAGGGGGCTTGCATCTCATAAACGCCCCGTAGTTACATCCTCATGCCGCTTCCTGCACAGGCTCTTCTTCTTCCTCCTCATCAACAGTTAGATCCGTTTCCGGCTCTGGTTGCTCCCGTCATCCCGAGGACCTATTTCTCTCCTTTCTTTCCCCTTCTCGTACAACCTTAATAACTTCGGTCACTATAGACGGCAAGATCGTCTGCATGACCTATGAACTTCTTCAACCACCGCCTCTTTCACCAAGGCCCCTAGGTTTGCACTCTCATCCCCACCCTCCGGATGAGGGGTCTTGGGCTCCTCATGAACCACCTTCTCAACTTTGGGTCTCTCTCTCTTGGGTCGCGGTTCAGCACCATGACCTCCACCCCTTGAAGCTTTCGAAGATCTACCACCGGCCATTCACACGCACATTGAAAGATTCAAACACCAACACGATCATTCAAGGGAACAGCTCAGTTTATGTCAAGTATAGTAAGTCCCTAGTTAAAGTGGCCATTTGTGATTATCCACTTACTTTACTCTTCACACCCCAAGCATTACCTATCCTGACTACATCAGTATTTAAATCTACAAACAACACATAACCACATACCATGCGCACATAAAACCAGTTAACATTACAAAAATACCTGATGGCACGCAGCTACTCAGATTGGCATCCCATTCCCTTGTCGTCCCATTCTTAGTTTAAGTTAAGGTTTATTTCGAAAATTTACCCATTTCACTTAAACTTTGGCTCTGATACCAACTTGTAAGGCCCCGTTCCCGGGACGCTTACAGCTGGTCGATCATCGCACATAAAACATACATCTTCATTTATCTTACTAAAATATTGCAGCGGAAACATTCAAAAATGACATCACATTTCATTATAAAAACTGTTGCCAAATAATACATCGTCGGTCAGTTACAAAATACATTGTTGTATTATATCACAAAATCAATAAATAAATGGATGCCATCCCAAAAGAGCTGAGTAGCCGCCTCGTGCCATCCTCAACAATCATTACCTGCCAACTGGAAACACATCAAAGTCAGCTTAGCTGAGTGAGTTCTAGTTTTATAAATAAACATACTTTATTTTAATTAAAAACCATTCGTTACTCTTGCATGATCACACATCATACGAACACATAGATAATATCATTATTATCTTCTTCATTCGTTCATTCATCTTTACATCTTTTCTTGCGCATCGGATATCTTCCGTACCAATACCATATGCTACACCCTAAACTATTTAGCTACTGGGCCAAAGTCTATAAGTAGACAGCTAAACATGGTGCCACAGTACTAGGGGTAAGCGGTAGAGGTTCTATATAAATGGTCGATCACAGATAAGGACCCCGATGTGCATCCTCCCGGGGTAGCGAACCCGCCCACCATTGGGCTAACACCTTTTAATGGCGTGTCCTGATATCCAATACTTGCAAGACTTATATTACTTTCATCATTCATTAAAGCATGCGTTCATCGTGTTCTGATTTTCACTATCTTCCACTTTGTGTTACGTAATACTTCATTTCATTCATTATCATAACACGTAAAGCCACAGGAAAGATAAACATACATCATAATAAGGAACATCAGCATGCACAGTCATCACGTCATACAGGGCAACATCATACATACATAACGTGCATCATGCATAAACATACAACATCATCATCATCATGCACTAAATGCTCTCTAAGGCCTCAATCGTCACCTTACATGAACTTACGAGAATATTTACATCAAAACTTACATCTGCACTTTCCCTCGAAAGTCAGAAGTTAAACTACACTTCTCCTTGGGTGCGACAACCCTATTTGGGTGTATGGACACCCTTCAGTCTCATAGCCTCCATGCGATTGAACATCATGCGAATGAACCAATGTGGATGGACACTCATGCGAATGAACACCAAATCTTACGAATGGACTAATGCGGATGGATCTCATGCGAATGGGACTAATGCGGATGGATCTCATGCGAATGGGACTAATGCGGATGGGCACTTATGCGACTGGACCTCCAATCGCATGACCTTCATGCGACTGATCCTTCAATCGCATGACCTCTATGCGACTGGCCCTTCAATCGTGTGAATGGACCTCAATCGTGCAAATGGACCCCAATCACACCCTATTCGACCGTATGGCTTCCATTCAGTCTCCAGTCGGTCACCTTGCCCTAGCTAATGCAGAATGCAGTTCCAGCCGAACGCAAACTGCCCTTTTCGACCTCCAAACTCATATAAACCCATTCTAAGCCCAAATCAACCATCCTAGACCTTAGTAATGCATACCACAACACCATTCAAACACACATAAGCTCACAATCAAGACTCAAACGCATCATACACACACATACACATACACAAACGGGTCAAACATGCACACACTCAAAAACCTGATTTTCAGATGTTTTCCAGCCCAAATCCTTCAAAAACGTTTAGAGGGGTCCTAGAACTCACACAAATGCCCACAATGCGAAGAGCTTTGATTTGACTCGCTTCTCAATGATTTTGGCCACTCGAACCAACCCGAACCAACTTTTCCTCCTCTTTTTCTCTTCTCTCTTCTTTGGCTGACTTTGGTGGGTGTGGGGAGAGGGTAAGGGTTTCCCTCTCCTATAAATACACCCACTTCCCCAACATTCTCTCGTTGGCGAGTTTGGTCCCTCGACTTTGGACTTTATTTCTTTTTCTTCCTTCGTCGGCTTCAAAATAAATAAACAACCGGGTGTTACACTTGCTCACTAGCAGGTGCAAAAGAACCCAACTTATCTTCATTACTCTCACACCAATAGGAGCCACCATCAGTCTCTTTATTTTCTTCATGGAAGTCATTTTACATCTCTTGGAACTATATTGATAACATAATGCAAACCATCTACTATAGGGTCTGGTACATTGAACACTTGTTTTACTTGGGAAGGCATGACAAAAGGATCATAATAGTCATGCGTGTTAAGCCATAATCATCTTTCTTAAGTTGATACCACTCATAATGAAACAATACAACTTTGAACTTTGACCAATAGTCAAGTTTAATTATGTCCAAAATTGTACCATAATAGTCAACGTTCCAACACTTGGATTTTTGTCTCGAGAACTCGCAAAGCTAGGATTTAAAGTTGTTATTGAAACACTACTATTTTGAGTTTTACATTTAGCATCTTGTGATTTGGTGTGAAACCTATATCCATTGGCATAATACCCATAGTATCTCTTTGATGTAGAACTAGGATGCTTAGCAAGCCAAAAAATATGATCTGTAACATCATTATTAATTACTTTGTCTATGAACCAAGTGGTGAAATAATGATTATGGTTTTGTGCTTGTCCCCATCGACTTTGTTTGGGATGATTTTCAATATAAGCTTCATTCTCATTGCATCATCATTTAAATATATATATATATATATATATATATATATGTATATATGTATATGTATATATGTATATATATATATATATATATGACATCTGTATGAAATAACTAATACTAACATATATTTTAAAGGAATAAAAGGCAATGAAATGCTTACTTAATATAGTCATTAATTTGTGCACAATCAGAATTGAATAAAGCATAACGAGGTGCTTGTTCTTGTAAATTAAGATCTAAATTGACATATGTGATCTATCTTCATTTTTTGCCTCCAAAAGGATGGCCACCATTCACAAATATTGGTTCGCCTGATATATTTTCTCCCTCCAAATCATCACTACCTTCTGTACCCATATTAAGTCTTGCATTTGCTACACGCATATAATGTGAGCAAAAAGTCAAACATTCTTCAATCACCCTTGTGCTATTGATTCCTCTAGTCTGCTCTTGTTTAACACATATGAATTCAACTTGCACAAGTATCTCTACATAAAAATCATCCATCTATATTGAAAGGGTCCTCCAAGCCTAACTCATTTACTAAGAGTACAGGTAAATGCACCATTATGTCAAAAGAAAAACGCCGGCAGTAATATTTTCTCAGATTCACACAGTGTTTTTGTAATTTCTAATTGTAGTCGCTCAATGTCCTCGGGCTTAATTACCTTGCAACATAAACTCCAAAAAAACACCTAGCCTACTCAAAGGGATATCAACATGCTTTGGTAATGTTTTTCTCACTGCAACCTAAAGCAAGTAGTGTAAAAATACGTGAGCCTCATGACTCTTGTAACCTAAAATTTTCCTTTCCAAAGAGATAAACACAACATGCAATATTAGATGCAAGCCCGTAAGGTAATTTTGTTTCCTTCAAAACACAACAAAAGCTAAATTTCTCCTTTGAAGACATTGAAAAACATGCATTCAGGATAATAACATGTTGACTGCTAGTAGAAAGTATTGGTTAAAGCTTTTCCCTAATGTTGAGTTCTAAAATGTTAAATCGGGATTTTGGGTGATCTTTTAACTTCCCACTAATATCTCACAAAGTCCCTATAACATAATCACATCTTTTTTTTTCTATGCGCATCACGTCAGGATTATGTCGACATTTATTAAATTTCTAATACGACAAATCAAAAAATATTGATCTTTTCTTCCATGGACAAGTTCTATCACTTTTCTTCTTTTGTGTCTTTCCAAAAATATTTTTAAAATTAGACAGCTCGCTTAAAGCTTCAAACCTAATAAGGGTTTTGAAGAAAGTCTTTTTTTCCATCTTTTCACTGAAATCACTTTTATTACATCGCCATGGGTGGTCAGCATCTAAAAATCAATGGTGACCCATATAGCATGTTTTCTTACTATGCTTTAAGTAAATTGAACTAGTTTCATGATTATAACATGGACATGCAAAATTTTCCTTTTTTTCCACTCTGACAACATTGAGTAACCAGGAAAATCACTAATTGTCCATGTTAAAGTTGCATGCATTTCAAATGTCTCGTCTTTAGATTTATCATATGTCTTCGACCTATTAACCCACAAATCCTTAAGTTCATCAACTAAAGGTTGTAAATAAACATCTATATAATTACCTGGAGGTTCTAGTCCAAGTATTAACAAAGATAAAATAAAGTTTTCCGGTTCCAATGCCATCCATGGAGGCAAATTGTAGTCAACCAACACCACATGCCAAGTGTTGTGGGCAACACTCATTGTTCTAAATGGATTAAATCCATCACTTGCCAACCGTAACCTCACATTTCTAGTTTCTTTTACAAATTGAGGATATAAAGAATTAAATTCCTTCAAGTTTTGTCTATCTGCAGGATGTCGTTAATTTTTGTCTTTAGGATATAAAGAATTAAATTCCTTCATCATGCCATGTCACAAGCCTAACCTCTAATTCCCCTTCACACGTGTTTACTAGTGATACAGCAACATATCTAAACCCAAAAATACTAATGGGTTTACCTATTGAAAAAGGGTTCACTAAAATGTTCGATATTATAAGTTACATTACCAGTTCAAAAATCAATGGGTCCCTTGACCCCATACACTTAGGCATGGTTCCACCCTTGGGTCATTGATCAATGAGTTCCTAATCTTCTAACTAAGATTAATCAAGATAATGTAAAAATAAATAATTCAAAGATTAATAATTCTAAGATCAATAATTTGATGAATGATTTACCAAACAACAATCCAAATTGTATCAATCAATGAGAGCAAACAAACACATAAACAATGAGAGATGATTAGAAAATCAAATTTTAGGTCTAAATAGATAAAAACCAAGATAAACACAATTCTGTTGCAACATTTTATGAAAAACTTTGCATTAAATATTCAAATGCAACCTTTGTGTTTAGTGTAGAGAATATGTATAGAGGCTGAAGCAACCAAAGTCTTTCTGCATGCATGCTGCAGAAGTATTAAAGAAGAATGCTTTGGAAGTTTCACATATGCAACAGAAATATTCTAAGTGTGAAATCTTCTGAAGCCAAGACCGATATCTTCTGAAGCCAAAGATGAAGTCTTTCGAAGCTTCAGAGACAAAGTCTTCCGAAGCTCAACTCTTGAAGATAGATTTCTTCCAAAGACTTTTAACAACATGCTT
>BJCM01213680.1:0-30740 GCA_018326385.1 Flaveria bidentis
TCTGATATCAATTGATAGGATCTATTGAGATAATCTGTAATGATTTAAGTGAACAATTCAAGAGAAACATAAACAATTGTAATCGATTCAAGCAATATCAATAAATTCACAGTTCATTGATATAGCTAAGACAATTACAAGAGTAAGAAAGCAGTTAGCAATTCTCAACAAACTTTCAACAACTTACTTGAATTCTCTGTAAATTGTATCTGAAAATTTGCATGCAATCGCTCTCTCTCTTTTCTTTTTCTCTTTTTCTATCTCTCTGTGTATCTATTCTTCTATTTTCTATCTCTCTAGTCTAAGCTATTTATACTAGCAACTAAGGAACTAACAATTTACAAAACTAGTCCCTATACTAGTACAAACAATAACATATATACAAAAAGACTAAATGTTAATCTTCCAAGGGTTCTAACAGGCTCCAGATAAAAGAGGATGGCTCACCCTTATTGCAAAAAGGGTAAGAGGTCTAGATTTACTTTGATCACATCTACCACCACTGCCACAACCACCACCAGTGCCACATCTACCACCATTACCATACCCTTTACCACTACTATCACACCTCCCACCATCACTACCACACTCTCAACTACCACTACTACAGCCACCCTTCACCATTCATTCCTATCCCACCACCCATATTCACCACATCCACCACTACCACCACCAGCCACCAAGCAGGTCCCTCAAACCACTCTACATTCACCACCGGATCCACTCTACCCTTCATTAGGGTAGAGGAACAACTAGCCGTACTAAACCGGATGGTGTTAAAGCTGTTAGCTGCTGATGAGCAAAGAGCTACACAACTTAGTCAGCTTGTATAGCTCAATGCCGCTCAAGCACAACAGATTACTTCAGGTGCAGAATGATCAATCAGTTAATAGGATTGAGGAGTTGGAGGCCAAGAACAAGCAGATCATGCTCACACTGAAAGGATCAAAAGATGAGCCTCTGAAGATCCAGGAAGGTGAAGATGATGATGATGATGATGAAGATGATGGTGATGATGATGAGTATGATGAAGAAGATGACAATGATGATGAAGGATCAAGGGGAAAGAAGAAAGGTGATGATGATGACGAAGAAGGTGATGCTGCTGCATCAGCCTCTGCTCAAGGTCAAGAAAGGAGGACCAAGAGAGCACAAGAACAAGGAGCATCATCCTCAGCCCCTACTGTTGAAGAACTGACGGATAAGGATCAAAGTAAAGATTAAATGTTTTGTAATTAGAACACTTTTTGTACTTGAATCTTGTGTTACAATTATGAAATTAATGTTTATATATCTTCATCTAATGTTTGAATGTATTGGTTAACTACTAATGATTAAGTTGTTAAATGTTTAAATCAAGCATATCAAACATCACAGCAAGATGAATATGATGTTGCTCCCCTACAGCAAATCAAGTCTCAATTCACCATGATTTTTGATTTGGAATAGATTGTCAGACGGTCGGTGAGCTACACTCCCAAAAAAGGAGAAATCATTCACGATCTGACTGATGCGCAACTAGCTGAAATGTTCAGATTGAATCCAGATGAGCTATTCAAAGACGCTCCAAAGGTTGATATTATGAGTGATGACGAGCTAAATGATGTAGATGAAATAGAGATTGAAGATGTAATAGCTGAACACTATCCAGAGTACACTGACAGAGAGGGCAATGTGATTCCCGACTTGGGTGACACTCTCGGTAGTGCTACATTCAACAAGCTGGACGAGATGGAAAAGGAAACAGAGAAGAATGAAAGCCAAGCCCAAGCCTCGGACGCTAAAGTTGATATAAAGAAGGCTGAATGGGCAGCTTGTTTTGCTGAGATACGAGCCCAACGCATAGCTCAAAAGCAAAATGCCTACACCAAGCTCTATAAGGTCAAGAAGCATCTAAGGTGTCTTGCAAGATTATTGCGTGGGCATATTTTGAGGATCTTAACGTCTATGCTGTTAAGAGGGAGAAGGGAATAAAGTACTTCAGATATCCACATGATCTGAAGACTCTCCCTGGTTTTAAGCTCAACCAGCTGGCACGCCTAAATCTGTTATATGTTGATCCTAGAAAAATGTTAGGCTGGTTTGAGGCTGCTTTAAAGAAAGAATACCACACCAGATGGGTGAACTTTAGACCTCAACAACCGAAGAGGTACATTCGTAGGTATAAAGTGGATCCCATTTCTGGAAAGCCTAAAGTGGTGCTGAAGTGGAGTTCCTCGCACACAATGTCCAAGATTCCCTTACGGGAAATGCCATAGGTCTTCATTCCACACTTCAAATGGTGGTATTATGATTGGAGAACAGGCGAAGCGGTTATAGTGCTAAATCGAGAAGGAAAAATGGAAACTATCCGGGTATTCAACCCTATGTGGCTAACAAACTTGTCTGCAAAAGATGTCTATACATTGTACAAGTGGCCACTATTCTATGACTCACAAGATATTGTACAAGCACTCCAGTTCCAGAATGTTATACGACTCTGTTTTGCATTTGAAATACATGCAGGAGCTACTAGAGAGGAGAAGAACAAGAGATTCAAGGAGCTAATGAAGAATGTTAGACGTTAATGTAAAGTAGGTCCAAAGGGGAGTTTGTTGATACATATGTACCTAGTTTAGGAGCTTAATATAAATGTCTTTCATGTCTTACATATATATAATGAACGAGTTGAATGAAATACAATATGTGATTGATCCTTATAATGTTTAATGTTTTATTGTTTATTGTGTAATAAAGTATATTGAACTAACTATATAGGTTTGAGGTTATTGTGCATAGTTCTTAGTCAATATGATTGAGAAACTTGTTCAAACTGAATTGTATGAAGTCTTCATGCGAATGGACCATAAACATGAATACATCATGCTAATTGACCAGTCGCACGACTGAACCAGGAGACTGGATCAGTCGTACGATTGAGACATAAGATTTACTCAGTCGCACGACTGAACCTTCAGTCATGCGTATGAATCAATCGCACGACTGAACCATGCTAATGGTTCAGTCGTACGATTGAAAAACCCTAACCTATAAATACCACCTAATTCATGGAAAAACGTAACACTTCAAGACTTTTGACACATATTCGTACCCTAGCCGTCCAGAGACTCCAAAAAGCCTGTTCCAACTTCCTAGTTCGCAGTTGATCTTGTTCTAATCGTTCTTAACGTTTCTTTAATCATTAGATTGACCAGAATTGCGTTCTTACTGATTGGATCGCCAATCTAATAGGATTCCGCACTATTTGACCTGGTTTCACGCATTATCAGTTAGTACTCCGTACGTACAAGGTCCTAACACTTCTTAATTAAGCTTTCAAAGCAAGGGTCGCACTACATAACCTGCAGATAAGTTAACACTCAAAGGAGTTAATTTCTCCCTAATTTCACTACAAGATCAACAATTTCGCTGCTAGTTTTGCTGCCACATTCGCTGGCATCTTTGCTGCCAAATTCGTTGCCAGTTTCGCCCAACATTCGTTGGATAGCCATGTCTGCGAAACTACCTTCTAAACTATAGTTTCGCAGGAAGTGTTCATAATTCCACTGGACGACTACACAATTTCACTGGATGAACCCTTAATTTCGCAGAACGGGCTGAAAATTACAAACAACCCATTTTTGACCCAAAACTACAATCTTTTACATCCAAAACCTTAGTTTATCACCCAATAAGCTATATCTAAGCTTCTTACATGTTTTCTTACACAAAAACGTGAGTTTTGGGCGAATCTTTGCCACTTTCAAAAACCCCAAGCTCTAGAATCCGGGTTTACATCAAAAGGAACGATTAAATGATGTTTGTTACCTAGATTCTTGGTGTTTTCTTGTTGTTTGGATGCCCACGAACATCGATCTTCAATCCCGTGATCAACCGAGGCTTGAATCTATGAATATCTCCACTTTCTCTCTTTACACTCTCTTTCTAGAATTGGGGTGTTGAGTTGCAAATGAGAGTTGCTCAAGCTGATCCGTTTATATATACTGGGCCTTCTCGGGACCTTAAACTCGCCAAACACATAACCCGCGAGGTCTACTCGATCCATACCCCATTACCCGCTTATTTTCTTTAAATAATCTCGGCTAAGCCCATTATTATTAATTGACTCGTTTCGACTTTATTCTGGGCATTACAAGTCCACCCCCCTTATTTAGGTTTTGTCCTCGAAACCTGTTAGTCGGTGAATAGTTGAGGGTAATGCTGCCTCATCTCTTTCTCAACTTCCCAAGTGGACTCTGATCCCTTCCTGTGCTTCCACTATACATGCACCAAGAGGACCTCCTTATTCCTTAGCCTCTGTTCTTTGCGATCGATGATCGCCACTGGTTGCTCCACATAATTGAGCCATTCACCCACTTCAATATCCTCTAGTGGCACCACCATATCCTCCTCGGCTAAGCACTTTCTTAAGTGAAATACATGGAATGTCGGATGAATTCCACTTAACTCACTGGGCAACTCCAACCTATAGGCCACCTCTCCTACTCGAGCAAGGATTCGGAAAGGCCCTATGTATCTCGGGCTTAGCTTGCCCTTCTTCCTAAACTAAATGATGCCCTTCTAAGGTGAGCCTTTCATCATAACTCTATCACCCACCTGGAACTCAATCGGTCTACGTCTCTTGTCGGCATACGACTTCTATCTATCTTTGGCTACCTTCATAAAGGCTTTGATCCTTTCTAGCTTCTCAGTCATAGCCTCGACCATCTTGATGCTCCCTAACTCTTTATGGCCAATGTCACCCCAACAAGCAGGTGTTCTACATCTCCTACCGTATAATATCTCATAAGGAGGCATGCCAATGCTGGCATGGTAGCTTTTGTTATATGAGAACTCGGCTAACGATAAGTGGTCATCCCAACTTCCTCCAAAATCAATAACGCATGCCCGAAGCATATCTTCCAGCGTCTGAATGGTCCTTTCTGACTGACCATCTATCTGGGGATGAAAAGCTGTGATGATATGTAACCTTATCCCCATAGCATTGTGAAATCTCTTCTAAAACTTGGATGTAAACTGGGTGCCACGATCCAACACGATAGACACCAGTACACCTGGCGACTTACAATCCCTTGATGAATAGATTCGCTAATCTTTTGGAAGAATATGTCTCGCAGATCGGTAGGAAGTGAACACTCTTCATCAATCGATCAACTATCACCCATATGGCATCATACCCTTTCAAGGTATGCGAAAACTTCGTGATAAAGTCCATGGTGATATGCTCCTACTTCCACTCGGGTATCTCCAAAGGTTGGATCTTCCCGTATGGCTTCTGATGCTCTGCCTTCACCTGCAAGCAAGTAAGGCACTTACTCACGTACTCCACTACATTGCGCTTCATACCTATCCACCAATAATCTTTCTTCTTGTCTTGATACATCTTTGTAGCACCAGGATGAATGGAGTACCGAGTATTATGAGCTTCATCCATAATCTTCCCACATAGATCCCCAAAATGGGGAATCCACATTCGTCCGAATTAGGTCGTAACACCGAGAGTGTTTTCTCCCAGCTCCGTGACTAGACCTCTCATCCTTTTGGAGTTAAGATGATCTTCCTTCAATGCTTCATCTTGAAACTCCTTAACTTGGTTCATCACATCAGAGGTCATAATCAATTGGTAAACCTTTACCCGAATCGGCTCGGGTCTCTCCTTTCGGCTAAGAGCATTTGCCACCATGTTGGCCTTTCCCGGATAGTAATGGATCTCACAATCATAATCCTTTATGAGCTCCAACCATCTCCTTTGCCTCATGTTCAAATCTTTCTGCTCAAAAAAGTACTTCAAGCTCTTGTGGTCAGTGAATATGGTGCACTTCGTCCCATACAGGTAGTACCTTTAAATATTTAACGTGATGACCACAACTACTAGCTCCAAGTCATGAGTAGGATAACTAACCTCATGAAATTTCAACTGTCGGGATGCGTAGGCTATAACCCTTCCTCACTGCATCAAAACACATCCCAACCCTGAGTAAGAAACATCTGAATAAAACACCAAATCTTCACTTCCATCGGGTAACGACAAGACAGGAGCTTGAGTCAACCTCTCCTTTAACTCCTCAAATGCCTTCTCTTGAGCTTGACCCCATACAAACTTTACATCCTTACGGGTCAACTTAGTCAACGAAGAAGCTATCTTAGAGAAGTCTTGAATGAATATTCTATAATAGCCCGCCAAACCTAACAAACTACGAATCTCAGATGGCGTCTTTGGAGACTTCTATTACATCACCGCCTCCACCTTTGCCGGGTCTACCATAATCCCTTCAGGATTCACCACGTGACCTAAAAACTGAACCTCGCGCAACCAGAATACTTAGAGAACTTGGCATACAACTTCTCCTTTCTCAACGTCTCCAAAACCTCCTGAATGTGATCGACATGCTCCTCCTCGCTCTTCGAATAAATTAGGATATTATCAATAAACACAATCACTAATTTTTCCAACATCGGCCGACACACTTAATTCCTCAAATCCATAAAAGCAGCTGGAGCATTGGTTAAACCAAAAGGCATAACGAGAAACGCGTAGTGTCTATAATGTGAGCGAAAAGTTGTTTAGGAATATCTTGCTCCTTCACCTTCAGTTGATGGTAGCCAGATTGAAGATCTATCCTCGAGAACCAACTGGCACTTTGGAGTTGATCAAATAAGTCATCAATCCTCAGTAATGGATACTGATTCTTCACCCTTAACTTGTTCAACTCCCGGTAGTCAATACACATCCTCATACTACCATCCTTCTTCTTTACGAATAAGACCGGTCGGAGCCAACCGATATGGTGCCTTAGCAATAGGTTGGGCACCCGGTATCAAGTCAATCTGGAACTCGATCTCGCGGTCCGGTGGCACTCCTGGTAAGTCTTCGGGAAACGCGTCCGGAAAGTCACACATAACTCGTACATCAGACAGTTGTGGTGTTGGCCACATCCTTTACGTAGGCTAAGTATGCACTACATCCACGCCTCATGCACTTTCCCGCCATCGCCATCGAAATCACTTTCGGAATCGTCGTGACTTGATCACCATAAACCATCACCGAACTCCCGTCAGGCGCTGTCAATTGAATCATCTTTTTGCGACAGATAATGTTCGCCTCGCAGTCTGCCAACGAATCAATTGCTAGGACTAAATCGAAATCGCCTAAGGTCATCACGAATGGCATAACAGGAAACTTATGACCTTTTAATTCAATGTCACAGCTTTCTATCATCTCAGAAATCCTGGTAGGCTTGCCTCTGGCAGTTTCTAAATCGAAAGGCTTATCAATACTTCTACTCCTAATGGGCAACTTTGCATAAAAGGCATCAGAAATGAAACTCTTACTAGCACTGGAATCAAATAACACAGTGCAAGAGTTTGGTTTACTAGAAATGTACCTGATACCACATCGGGATCCGTCCTAGCCTCCTCCTGAGTCATCATGAAAGCTCGGATGCTTGCCTTCTGCCCTTCAGTTCTGGTTTTCTTCCCTGCCCTGGAACTCTCTACCCTCGGCTTCTTGCAATGCTTGCTCAGGTGGCCGTTTTCTCCACAGTTGTAATACCTTATAACCCCACAATCTCTAGCCATATGACCAGGCTTCCCACATTTGAAGCAGATGTTTGATCCCCATTTGCATTCTCCCGAATGCTCCTTCCCACATTTACCACATCTCTTTAATCCTGCACTAGATGTGACCACATGCTAGGAGTGTGCTAGATATGGGTAGACACCGAAATAACCGAAGAACCGTACCATTAAAAACCGTTATAACTGAGTCGGTTGTATTACAATACGGGTAACCGATCTTATAATTTTTGTTTTGCGGGTTACGGGTCGGTTACGGGCATAACCACGGGTAAACAATTAAAAACCGTAAGAACCAAAATTGAGTAGATTCATAGACATTTTATCAAACACCTTGTAGGCATTACAATAATCAAATCTTGAGATGCCGAGTAAGATTCAATTCATTCCTATAACCACATGTTTCATCTACATTCTATGATTCTAACAATAAAATTTTATCTAGAAAGGTTAAAATATGAAAAAGAACCTGGAACTTAACAATAACCCAACACATTTCATAACAATAAAAAATTCATTAACCTTCTATGTTGATGGCAGTGAAACTAACAATAATCAGATGTATCATCCAATGGTGATAGTTTCTTCTCTGTTTACTCACTAGATTAACAAATAGATGTTGTTTGTCCATGATCATTTGCTTCTGATTCTTGCCACTCAAACCATCGAGTTGGGAATTGGTTCTACGGCAGCACCCGATTAGAACCGACAATAGTTACCATGATTTAACTGAACCATGTATTTGGAAAAAGGTGCGGTTCCGGGTTTTGAAATTAACCTAGACGGTCTCCAGTTCCGGGTCGGTCCCGGGTAGAAATTCACGGGTATAACCGAATGCTCACTCCTACCACACGCCGGTCACCCTCCTTCGCCACCTTATTGTTTGGAGTAGCTCCACCACAACTGCTTTCCATTCCAATTCCGGTCACCACCACTCTTCTTGTTCACCTTAGCCACCACCACCTCACGCTCATCATACAACCTTCCCGCCAAATCAACTGCCGACCTAAATGTACTCGGCCGGGCGGCGATCAGGTGCCTACGAATGTCTGCCGGCAAGCCTTGAATATACCTCTTGATCTTTCGCGACAGAGGTGTCACCTGATCCGGCACCAGCTGTGCCATTTTATTGAATTTGGTGGTGTACTGCTGATGTGTCATGGTTCCCGCCTCCAGCTGCAGGAACTCTCTTTCAACCTCATCCAACTCTTTATAAGAATAGAACTCCTTAATCACCAACTTGTTCAACTCTGCCCACCTTATCCTCCCGATAGCCCTGCTACCCTCAGCTTGGACAATATTATCCCACTAACATAAGTCCCAGTCCATAAAGGAGTGGGCGGCGAACTTCACCTTCTGATCCTCCCGACACTCGCTGATATCAAGAACGACTTCCATCTTTCTCACCCACCGGTGAGCAGCAACAATAGTGCCATTACCATCAAAAGTTAGGGGCTTGCACCTTTGAAATGCCCCTTAGTTATAGCCTCGTGCCATCTCCGGCGCAGGTTCTGCCTCCTCCTCCTCACCCTCGGAGAAAACTGTCTCAATCTCCGGTCGCTCCCATCCTTCCGAGGACTTGTTCCTCTCGCTTCGTTCTCCCCGTACAATCTTTATCAATTCGGTCACCACAAACGATAGGATCGTCTGCATGACCTAATGCACCTCCTCAACGACAGCCTCCTTCACTAAAGCTCTTAAGTTAGCACTCTCATCACCAGCCTCTGGATGAGAGGTCTCGAGCTCTTCATGAGCCATCTCTTTGGCCCTAGGCCTTCCTCTCGTGACCCGTGGTTTAGCACCACGTCCACCACGACCTCCACCACGAGAAGCCTTTGAAGATCTAACGCTAACCATCTTCTAAGCATGCTATAAGATTTAAATACCAACATGGTCATTCAAAATAATAGCTCAATTTTTGTCAAGTATGGTAAGTCCCTAATTACAATGACCAGTTGTGATTAGCCACTTACTTTACTCTTCATACCCCAAGCATTTCCTATTTTGACTACATCAGTATCTAAATCTACTAACAGCACATAAACCATATAACATGCACATGTAATGCCGGTTAACATTATATAAAATACCTGATGGCACACAGCTACTCGGACTGGCATCCCTTCCATTTTCTCCCATTTCCATTTTAAGTTTGAGTTTCTTTTAAAAATTTACCCGTTTAACTTAAACTTTCGCTCTGATACTAACTTGTAAGGCCCCGTTCCCGGGACGCTCACAGCTGGTCAGTCATCGCACATAAAACATATAATATACATTAACTTAATTAAAATGTTGCAGCGAAATGAATTTAAACCATCATTTCATTTCATATAAATAATTGCTTTTACAAAATAATACAACATTCATTACAAAATATTTTTTGTTCGCATTATAATGCAAAAACTTTATCCCAACATAAAATGGATTCCATTAAAAAATGAGCCAAGTAGCCGCTCGTGCCATCCTCAGTAACCATTACATGCCAACTGGAAAATGCATAAAAATTTAGCGTTGCTGAGTGAGTTCTAGTTTTACAAAAAAACATTATATTACCTTTCATTTGTTAAAACATTTTATTTACTATCGCGCGTGATCACACATCATACGTACATCAAGGTAATAATTGTTATCTTTATCATCGTTCGTTTCGTACATTTAGCATGTTTCGCACATTTCATACTTATCGCAATTTTCGTACATTTATTATCTTTTCACTTCTATCTAGGTACTGTCATGTACTTAACCTCCCTCTTGAGCACAAAACTATATCATCTAGGATTAAGCGGCAAGAACCCCATATCGCACATATCGCACGTATCGCACATATGGAGTAGTCACATAGACTAACTCCCCCTGTGTGTGAACCCTTAAGGGTTAGCCAAGATCGCACGTTGTAAACAGATAGTTGAGCTAACAACTCTCAATGAGTTGTGAACCTACTTTCATTTGCTTGCAAGACTTTCATTCGTTCATTCATTATGTTCCACTTTCATTATCTTAAATCTTTCACTTTGTTAAAATAATACTTTACGTTCATTATCATAATTACACCACGTAAAGTCATTTCATAATACGTAGTAAGGAACATAAGAAAACATATTATACATAAGCATAACATCATCACGCATCATTATACATAACATACACCATCACACATCATCCTAAACATCAGGGATCATACATCATGCATCGTACATTCACATACATATACATATGCACAACAAGCATAAGTCGTCATAAAACATAACTGATCCTCCGAGAGACAGCGGGGGTTCGGGGGTGGCAATCCTGACAGTGGGATCCTAGGGGTGACAACCCTGACAGTGGGATCCTAGGGGTAGCAACCCCAAGTGGGGTCCAAAGGGCAACGCCCCTAGCTGGGGTCGCCCTGCCAGGTCAGCGTGAAAATTTTTATTTTAACACTTTTATATAGCATATTTATTTACTGAAAAATTGATCTTCCTGTTAAAACCTCTTAAAATCTTGGTCATTTAAAACGTATATTTGGTATGCATTTCCAACTCCAAACTAGTTTAAAACCTTTAAATAGGTGATCTAGAACTCACCTAGACTCGATGAGTAGCTTCTCAATCAAGCTTTCAAAGCAAGGGTCGTACTACAAAGCCTGTAGATAAGTTAACACTCAAAGGAGTTAATTTCTACCTAATTTTGCTGCAAGATCAACAATTTCGTTGCTAGTTTTGCCAGTATATCGCTGCCACCTTCGCTGGCAGTTTCGCTGGCAGTTTCGCTAGCAGTTTCGCTGGCATCTTTGCTGCCAGTTTCGCTGACAGTTTCACCCAACCTTTGTTGGATAACCATGTCGGCGAAACTACCTGCGAAACTATAGTGTCACAGGAAGTGTTCTTAGTTTCGCTGGACGACTACACAATTTCGCTGGATGAACCCTTAATTTCGCTGAACGGGCTAAAAATTATGAACCAAACCAAAATTTGACCCAAAACTTCAATATTTCACATCCAAAACCATTTTTATCACCCAATAAGCTATATCTAAGCTTCTTACATGTTTTTTTTAGACAAAAACGTGAGTTTTGGGTGAATCTTTGCCACTCTAAAAAACCCCAAGCCCTAGAATCCGGTTTACATCAAAAGGATTGATTAAATGATGTATCTTACCTGGATTATTGGTGTTTTATTGTTTTTTGGATGCCCACGAACACCGATCTTTAATCCCATGATCAACCGAGCCTTGAATCTTTGATTATCTCCACTTTCTTTTTCTACTCTCTCTCTAGAATCAGGGTGTTGAATTGCAAATGAGAGTTGCTCAAGTGGATCCGTTTATATATACTAGGTGTTCTCGGGACCTTAAACTCGCCAAACACATAACCCGCAAGGTCTACTCGATCCATACCCCATTACCCGCTTATTTTCTTTAAATAATCTCGGCTAAGCCCATTATTATTAATTGGCTTGTTTCAACTTTATTCCATGCGTTACGTCTTTATAGCCGAACACTTTTAATATATTTGTAAAATTTCTCTTTCATGGTGAGTGGGGACAATTGTAATCTATGTTCTTTATGTGCGTATTTAGTTTATCTATGTTCTCGTTCAACGTTATAAATTCGAGTTAATTTATACTTTGACGTAAATTAAGTTCAAAGATAAGTCTAGTTGATTGTTTGAATATATTTTATCACGTCACGTACAATGTCGTCGCAACGCATGGTGGATAAAGATACTAGATTTTTAAAATTATAATTATCTTTTAAGAGTTTCTTTTATTAGCTTTTAATATATATCTTTATTTCAGTTGTATTATACTTGATTATTATTTCTATTTCTTGTTCATAACCACTACTAAAATATACAAAATAATATATGTGAGTATAAATAGTGATCTTTAAGGGTGGGTGGGCCACGACATGTGCCAATGCCAAGTGGAAACACCACCCTCATCCCCTCTACACCGTGTTTTTCCTTAACATGGCATATACTCGTCGTGAACTTTTTCTGTGCGCGTGTGTGTGTGTGTGTGGGGGGGGGGGTGGTGTGATGTATCAACACCGCTGCAACCAAATTTGAAGTTGTGTTGTAGTATGATATGATATAACATGGTAAAATATAATTGATGTTAGGATCGTGTATTGAACGAAATACTAGTTGATTAACGTGTATATCGAATCAAAGAGTTAGGATCGTGTATTGAACGAAATACTAACTGATTAACGTGTATACCGAATCAAATAGTGCGAAATCCTATTTGATTGGCGATCCAATCAGTGAGAACGCACGTAGAAACAATTATGTATTGAATCTAAACATTAAGAATCGATTAGGAATCGATCTACTGCGATCTATGAACTTGGAACAGGTTCTTAGAGGTCTCTGGACGGCTAGGGCACGTCTGGAGTCGAAGTGTATTCAATGCTTACGTTTTTCCACGAATTAGGTGATATTTATAGGTTAGGGTTGCTCATTCAGGCGACTGAACTATTAGAATACATATTTTTTAAAATACATATTTTTTAAAATTTTCCCATCTAATCTAGAGATGGAAACAACGTCAAGATAGAGAACTCATATAAATGCTCCAAAGTGATAAATTACTAAATAAATCGGAATAAGGAAAGTAAAAAAATTATTAAATCTTAATGAGATACCTTATCTGATTCATTAGTTTAACTAGTATGACTGGTAACCGACTAGTTTAAATAAAAGTGGTTCAAATAATGTCAATAGTTGTGTGTTTGGTTTTCAATCTAGTCTATTGACAATATAAGTTTGATTACAAGGGTTAATTCCAATTTTCAACCATAGTTTTCAACTAAAGTTGTTTTTTTTAAATTAAACTATTTATTTTGTTTAAAAGTGAAAATAATAGCAAACGTAAACTATATATTTTTCATATTATGATTTGGTGTTATTAAAAGGGACCAAACTATTTTTAACAATGTTGTTAAAATTATAAAATGAGTATATTACAAGACTTATCCTAAAAGTTATCCTATTGTTAAAAACAAAACAGAAGAAACAATAAAATAAGGACAATTTGGGTATTTCAACAAAGATATACAACTGACACTAAATTCTGTTTAAAGTAGAGAGTGTAGAAAAAGAAATTAGACACCCTCTTGGTGTCTTGTTTTCTTCTTACGATTATTTAACCGATGGTTATGTTGAAGTATGGGGATGGTAAGGATGATGGCGGTGGTACGAGAGGTTGTAGAGGAAAGCAACCGGTTGTCTATGGAGTTTAATCCTTGCAGAACCATTTGAGGGGTTTGGTCACTTACAACACAACACACAATAAGGAGAGTTGATTTAGAACATTTAACAGATCAAATGGGGAACTAGAAACCAGTTACAATGATACTAAGAAACACAAGTAATTAAAAGATAAAACAAGAACAAATAACCCAAGTGTTTGGGTTTCAAGATTGGTGTATATTGATCTCTAGTTCCTTACAAGTGTTACAAAGCATAAAGAAAGATACAAGGGACTAGAGATACTTTATACTACATCCTACATTTGGCCATACTTTGAAGGCCAACTGGATACATGATCTAGACACTTTCAAAATCAATGTAGAGTCAAAAGGTAGATTGCCTTTTGACTAGTGACAATGACATGCCATAGCTCACTCCTAATGTATTGCAAAAAGGATAAAACTACATAAAGGAGAAAGAAATAAACTCAATACCTTAATGTACAGTTTACCAAAATCATGGACCTTTTCACCAACTTGTGAAAGTTGGTGAGTCAAACTGAGTTGCAGTGGAAAGGTGGTCCAACTTTATGGTAAAAGGTACATCAGATAGAGCATGTACTCAAAAGTCTTCGGAAGAAATCTGTCTTCATAAACTGGCTTTGGAAGACTTTCTCTCTGAAGCTTCAGAAGGAAGACATCATTTTTTGGCTTCGGAAGATATTGGTCTTGGCTTCAGAAGATTTCACACTTAGAATGTTTTCTAATGCAGAATGTGAAACTTCTAAAGCATTCTACTTCAATGCTTTGTGCATGCATGCATGACAGACTGTTTGGATGTTTTGGGTTGCATCAGCCTTATATGAAACCTTACAAACTCCCCCAGGCTGATGCTACCATATTTGAAGACTTCAAATATTGGCAGTCCTTATTATGATCATGACCATGCCTTTCTTCATAAGAGGGTCAAGATCATTTAGACTCTCAAAATGTCTTCTCATCTCAAAGAGATCATGTAGAGGTAGATTGAACATGTGTTGCCATGTGTAGACATCTTCAACACCTTGATCTCTTATGACATGCCATCTTTCTAGATTAGTACAGTAAGTCCATCACAAGATAGGTCTTCTTGATGCCAGAGGAGCTGCTTGGATTGGAGTTGGTGGAGCTTCCTCTTGTTGCACATTCTCAAGATGTTCCGACTCATCTTGATATTTGGAGATGGATTCCTCTTTCTTCTTCTTCTTAGACTTTGGTTTAGAAGCAATCCTTTTTCTCCTATTTGAACTTTTTAACTGAGAAGATTGGCCAACAACATCTTGTTGATTATCTTTGTCTTGCTTAGTTGGGTTTTCCTTTCTCATAGGTTCAGATTGAGAGGGGACAGAACCCTGCTGTCGATCAGAAGATGAAGCTTGCTGACACTTAGTGGGAGGTACAAGTTATGTTGTCACAAAAGATTCAACCTTAACCTCCACTTCTTGAGGGACCTGACTTGGTGGGGAATGTAAGTCAACAAGTTCTCCTTTTTTGATCTTCTACTTGATCACCACAATGTGCTCATCCATATTAGATAGAGATATAGGGCCAAGTCTCCTTCCAGAGAATCCATACAGCTTCAAGAAGCTTATCGTCCTCTACCTATCAACAAACTTCTTCATGCTCTTTTGGATGATGGCTCTTTCCTCTGCAACATCTTATCTCATTTTTCTCTTTGTTGTCTTTCTCTCTTTGAGTACGTCAAGTTCAAGCTGCTCAAAATACTAAAACTCTATGTACTCAAAGGACAAGGAAAGAAGTGCATCTGCCTAATATAGGCCTATGGCACTCAGGTAGTTGATCATATTAATCCTATTAGTTTCTTTGTTGGAGCAAGGGACAACCCGCCCATACAGCCAGCGGGGAGGGTTCAGTCAGATACTGGCTAAGCAACCTCTAAAACACATACGAGAGAGAGAGCATCTAAAGACAGAGGAATTCCGCAATTCTTTCTCATTCACTCGGTTGGCTAAGAAGCGATCGGACTGATCAATTCTTATTACTAGTAAAGTTCAGCTTTACCAAACTGCTCTAAAGTTCTTGTGGAGCCACAGCCTCTTGTTTAGGACTTTCTAAACTTGTGAAAGGGTAGGAACATGTTTGTAGAGCCTTTTTAGTCTCTTTTCTTCCTTAACTTGAAAAAGAAATCTTTAATCCTCTGCCTCCTTTCTTTCTTTTGACATTTCCATGTCAGCCAGTTCATTTAATCCCTCTAAGGGGAGGGAGATGATATTATATCCTGACTACCCTCAACTCATCATTCTAAGTGTTTGGTCTGGGAGCAACCCTAATTGCAACTTTCATTAAGCGAGCAAACCCAGCAGAGGAATTTTCTCCCCTTAGCTTCCTTTTCCTTTCTCTCCTCCTCTTCAATCTCCTTAGAAGTTAGTTCTCTTTTCCTTTTGTCACTCACTCATCTTTATGACTCAAGGTGGAGAGAGCTTTGGCCTTCATTGCTTGGTGTAGCATCCAAGCTCTGGCTATAGAGAGGTTGAGATGCACCTTCACCAGCAGGTGTCTCATCAAGGGAATGGACTTTTGAAGTAGTTATAGGTATGACAGGGCTCTTAGCTTCAATCACTAGGCCTTTAGTCAAGGTTTTCCCTTTGAAGCTAATCTCTGCCTTAAAAGCCAGTTGACTAATGATATTGTCTGATTGCCTCTGTCTCCTTTTGAGGCTGAACTCATTAGTAATCCTACCTTGAATCTTTTAAGCCAAATTGTCTAGATTGAATTGGATTAACAAGTGGCACGTGGATAAGGTCAAGACCATCATAGTAGTTAAATGTTTGAAATATAAAGACTTCTTGTTACCTTTGCACTCTTTGAAGAATTAGGGCTCTTTTGTTAGCATCATACATCCACCTTATGTTGTAGTTTGAAGTTCTTTGAGGTGGAGATGACATAGCCCTTGGAATGCCTTCCTAAAAAAGACTCTGAATGAAGGAGTCTATAGAGTCCACATCAATGTGAACTTGAGGAAGTTGCTGAGTATGGATAGTTGCAAGTGAAGATGGTGAGTCCTCAAAGTCCATGCTCTATGAAGAACTCCTAGGTTCTGTATCTGTAATGACTCTCTCCCCCTTTTGGTAGTATCATCCTCTTACATAGGTGAGCTACGAGTTAGGTCAATCACATTCATATGTTCTTGTGTTCCTGGTTGAGCTTTTCTTAAAGGTCTCCTAGCTAGTTTCTCCTTGAGATAAGAAATCTCAAGTTGCTGATCATTGACCCTATTGTGTAAGGTTGTCACCTGAGATTCCAAGTGACTAACCTTAGAGTCTAGATAGGTGCATGTTTTTGATAGTTTTTGCACCTTTAGCCTCAGATTCCTCTCTTCTTCATCAGAAGATTCATTAGGAGATGAGATAATTGGACTAAAGTCTAGTCTCACCACTAATATAATGTTCTTGGCTGATGGTTTTCCTCTGCTCACTGACTACTTCAAATGGAGTATCAGTGGGCTGTCATGGTTGAGGTCTTAAAGATGTAATCACTTGCAGAAGTGAGAGCCTCTTCCATATGGAATTCTTGAACAGAGTCAAGAAGATCCACCTTAGTGGTAGGTGGATGATGTGGGCTAGACATGGGAGAGTCAGGAGCATTCTCTCTTTGAGTAGGAGAAGAGTAAAGAGACTCATGATACTCACTGAATCCCAAGTCTTCATCATCATAGAAATCAAGGCTAGGGATTGGTTAGTTGAGATCTAAAGGCTGGGGATGGTAACTTTCCCCTGAAGGTTGTTCACTAGAGTGTTGAGACTCTGAGTGATGGATTAAGGCTGTTGGGCTAATGAGCACATTATCTGAGCATGAGGAACCTCAGCACTGATAGTTGATGTAATGGGAGTGGTTTGCTCCTTAGGAGAAGTGTGATCTCTGGTGTTCACTTCCTCTTGTGTGAGTGTAGTATGGGGGCTCCACAAACTGAGTAACTTGTGGAGGGATTCGTTTGGATTTTCTTTTGTAGATGAGGGTGATTTTTGGTTGTTTTGGTGGTTGAGAGGTTGAAGGTTTGGGTTTAACACAAAGTTGTGTTGCTAGGTTGTCACCTTGAGCAATGAGCTCTAACATTTTGAGGGCAAGCTGTTTCTACCTAAGAGAATTCAAAATTTTAAAGATGTCAGGCTTCATCTGTCCCAATTTAAGAATATTACTTGTTTCCTTTAACTGTGAGCACAGTTCATAATTGAGAATGTGTTGAACATATCTAGAAAACGTATAATACTCTAAGGAGTCCAAGTTAGAAAGCAAATTTGTATAACAAACAGAGAGTACCTAAACATGACCCCATAAACCATTCCATGCACTATGTATGAGAGATCTTCAAGAATCTGGTCCCAGCCCCCATGCTTGTTGGACAAGTTGTGACTGACCACATGAAGTAGGTACTTCCACTGGGAGGAGACCTTCCCTTTCCCGAAGGTCTTGATAGAAAAGTCTCTTTTATAGCCTATCTGGTCAAAGGAGTGGTTGATTGCTTCCTTAGGAAAAGATAACTCACCATCCTCATCATCCAGCCAAAGATGGGTGTTTATGATGGCTGGAGTGATGAAGATTGTCCTCCCCTGCACAATGGCAGACAGTGCCTTCTCCCCATCCAGAATAACCTCTTAACATATCTTCTAGAAATCAAGCAAATAGTCCTCATAAAAAATAGGATCAATGGTAATGGAGGTGGAATAGTTTGACAGAGCTAAAAATAGGCAAACCTCTGAGAAATGAGGATCTTTCTCAGAGTGTAACAGAGCAACCTAATTGTGTTGCTTGTGTAATTGAATGGAAAAGTTAGGGTCATTTTTGCAGTTGAGGTTGGCCATTTAAGAAAGCTTAGAGGTGAAGGAACTGAAGAACAAATGCGGTTTTAGAGAGAGGTTTGGGAATTTAGGTCTGGGAGAAGATGAAGATGATAAAGAAAGAGAGGGAATCGTTGGGTTTATATGTGAAAAGGATTTCAGACAAAGTTAATGAAAGAGGATATACTTTGAAATCTGGATGTCGGACCCACATCTGAAAAGGTAGTTTGCTTTTTGCTCAAATGGTAGTTTTCTTGGAAGTCGAAAATCTTCCGAAGGTAATTTGTCTTCAGAAGTTTTCATAAAAATCTTTCGAAGCCAAAATGACTTCGGAAGATATTCCTTAGAGTTTTGAAAAATTTTGCTTTGGAAGATAATTAAAGCTTAGATACTTTATTCAACTAAGAATAAAGCTTCTGAGAGTTAATTTGCTGTGTAAGAAAATTGTCCTTGAAAACATTCAAGTACTTAAGAGAAATGTTAAGCTTCAGGAGATATTTTAGAAATTTCTTCTGAAGGCAATTTTTTTATTTAAACAGTTGTTTGTTTTAAAGGCATAAGTTTCTTTCAAAGATAAAATCATATCTTCCGAAGGACAGAAAAGATCAAGATTTTTAAAAAATCTAAGAAAAGTCTTTTAAACAGATTTTCTTCCAAGAAAAACAAGAGCTTATGAAGATAATAAAATAGACAACTTAGGACACACAGATTTCAGAAATAATATGAATTAGTTTTAAGGAAAAGCTACTCAAGGTTAATCATCCCAATAGTTGATATGAGATATTTAAATCTCTAATCATCAAAAGCCTTAGTGAACAAATCAGCATATTGTTCATTTGTGTTAACCTTGACTAGTTTGATCAATCCTTTTTCAAAGTTATCTCTAGTCAAATGATACCCTGATATTGATGTGTTTTGTCCTTGAGTGCTGCACAAGATTCTCTATAATAGAGATGGCACTATTATTGTCTATGTGAATGGGAGTCTCTTAAAAGTTGAACCCATAGTCCAACATCTGATTCTGAATCCAAAGTACTTGATCATAACAACTTGCAGCAGTAATGTATTCAACTTCAGTAGTTGATGCGGAGACACATGATTGCTTCTTGCATTGCCATGTGACAACCCTTTCACCAAGAAACTGACATCCCCCTGATGTAGACTTTACAGTCATATTGCATCCACCATAATCACTATCTGTATATGCATACAGACTAAAGTCAGGATTATTTGGATTCCAAAGGCCAAGTGTTGAGCCACCTTTGAGGTATCTTAAAATTCTCTTGATAGTGATAAGATGTGACATCTTGGGGTTGGCTTGATATCTTGCACACACACATGTGGCAAACATGATATCAGGCCTGCTAGCTGTAAGGTACATAAGAGACCCAATCATAGCACTGTAGAGATGTTCATCTACACACTCCCCCTTAAGTTCAGGCCCACGGGAGTGGTTTCTTGCTATGGGTGTCTTAACAACCTTGCAATCAGTCATATTGAATTTCTTAAGTATGTCTTGAACATACTTTGACTGACTTATGAAGATGCCATCTTCAACTTGCTTCACTTGAATACCTAGAAAGAAAATGAGTTCCCCGATGGCACTCATTTCAAATCTATCCTTCAGCAACTTCTCAAAGTCTTTGTAGAGCTATGGATTAGTTGAACCTAAGATGATGTCATCTACATGCACTTGAACTAGCATCAAGTCATTTCTTTTTACTTTCATTAAGAGAGTTCCATCTATAGTACCTCTTCTGTGTCCAAGCTTGCAGAGAACTGAGATAAAGTCTCATACCACTTCCTTTGTGCTTGGTGCAGCCCATAAAGAGCCTTATCAAGCCTGCAGACATAACCAGGATGATCAAGATCTACAAAGCCATGTGTTTGTTTGACATACACCTTTTCATCAATCACCCCATAGAGAAAAGCACACTTGACATCAAGTTGGTAGACCTTGAAGTTCTTGGATACATCAAATGCCAAGAATATCCTAATAGCTTCCAGTCTTGCTACAAGAGCAAAGACATCTGTGTAGTCAATTACTTCTTCTTGTGTGTACCCTTGAACAACTAGTCTAGCTTTGTTTTTGATGACAAGTCCTTTATCATCCTTATTATTCCTGAAAACCCATTTGGTTCCTATAGTAGTCTTCCCATAAGGAAGACGACATAGGTTCCAAACCTTTTGCCTTTTACATTGAAGCAACTCCTCTTGCATAGCTTCAACCTAACTTCCATCCTTCAGAGCCTCATCAATTTTCTTAGGCTTTATCTGAGAGAAGAAACAAGAGTGAAGAAAAATATTTGCATAATAGGTTTGTCCTCTTGTTCTTACCCCTGAGTCAATATCTCCAATGATGTTTGAGGTGGGATGAGACTTGTGGATCCTTAATTAAGACATCACAGCAAGTTGCTGAGAGAGATCTATATTAGAGAAATTTAGATCTGGCATTGATGTTTTTCCTACCTTATCAGCACACTTATCAAGTGAGATTTGATCCAATGAGTGTGTGACATCATTGATGTTGTCTTTAATGGACTGGTTGTTAGGATCAAGAAATTTTTGATCACTTTCACCACCACCATGGTCTTCTACATTTGAAGCTTCTTTATCTAGTTGTTGAGCCTCTGAGCTAGAGTTTGAAGGAATCTCAAATGTATTAGTTGAATTGGTCATTGTTGTGCTGATAGAAACTTCATTTGCAGAATTAGTTACAACTGGAGTTGAATTTGTATAGCTTGAAGGTCTTGTCAGCTCAAATCTTGGATCAAGATCACTTGTTGGTAGAATATCTCTAGACCCTAAAACATTCTCACAAGATTTGTTAAAATAGTTGGTAACTAAATCAAGCTCAAATAGCCAATTAGGACAAGAACCAAATACACTGGGTGTGTGTTCATTGTGTAAGGCACCGTTCCCGGGACGCTCACAACTGGTCAATCATCGCACATAAAATACATATATACATTAACTTTACTAAAACCATGCAGCGGAAACAATTTCAACAACTATCTCATTTCATTTAAATAAACACTTTTTGCAATATAATATAACATTCATTACAAAATATCATTTGTTCGCATTACAATGCAAAAACGTTATCATATCATAAAATGAATGCCATCTAAAATGAGCCAAGTAGCCGCCCCGTGCCATCCTTAGCAACTTGGTCTTTGGTATTCAAGATGGTTCAAGGACATCCAAATGACCTGAGAAAACTAATCAAAGGTTTCCTCTTGTGCCAAAGTTCATAAGGAGTCTTACCATGTGTCTTAACCACCAAAACTTTGTTCTACACGTAGTAGACAGTGTTGACTGCCTCTGCCCGAAGGTGATGGGCAGTTTAGAGTCAGACAACATAGTTCTTGCAGCTTCAATAAGTGTCCTGTTTCTACTCTCAGCAACAACATTTTGCTGAGGAGTCCTAAGAGCATTATATTTTCTTGTAATACCATTTTCATCACAAAATGTATCAAGGATTTGGTTCTTGAATTATGTTCCTTGATCACATCTTATGGTTTTGACCTTGTGATTAGATTGATTCTCAATCTTTAAGATGGAATTCTTCAGAATCTCAGGAGTCTCATCCTTAGTTCTATGGAAGAAGACCTAAGTGAATCTTGTAAAGTCATCTTTAATCACTAAATAGTAAGAGGTCCTTCCTAGACTCATTACATTGGTGGTGCCAAAGAGATCCATATGTAACATGTGTAGGGGAGTAGTGATGGAGTTTCTTTCCTTCGGCTTGTGAGATACCTTGTGTTGCTTCCCTTTCAGGCATGCAACACAATGGTCATCACTTGTAAACTCTTTATTTGGCATTCCAGTTACCAAATCATTCTTAATAAGTTTATTCATGTTCTTAAAGTTTACATGACACATTCTTTTATGCCAGAGAATTGACTCATCACCATTTGCTTTTGACAGAAAGCATGAAAATTCTCTTAAGGGAGGTGTTTCTTGCAAATCCATCTTGTACATGTTTCCTTTCTTGGGGGCACTGAGTAGAATATGCTCATAAAAATGACCACCTCAGGCTTGAGAGCAATGCATTCATGCTTAGTAAAGATCATGTTCTGACTCTTATCACAAAATTGAGATACACTCAAAAGATTGTATCCAAGCTCCTTGACAAAGTTTACCTTCTCAATGCTGAACTTCCACACCACCGTTGGAAGTTTAGACTTGACCTTCAATACTTCGAAAGTTTTACTTACTTTGGAAGTTTTGATGACTGGGCCTTCGAAAGATCTTGCTATCACTGTAGCAGGCTTTAGTACTTCGGAAGTATTCCCTTCTTCCGAGACCAAATTTTCTTCCAAAGGCAATTTCCCACTTGCCTTCATCTTCATTTTGGAGCTTCCGAAGGAAACAAATATTCCTTCCGAACTAGTTTCTTCTTGGAACTCTTAGAATTCTCTTCCTTTGTCCTATGGAGAGTGCTTCTTGGATTGTAGAAACTATCCTTAGCAAGATGAGAAGTACTCCTACACATAACACATTTCATTTTCTTCTTCCTAAAAGCCTTCTTTTGAGAACAAGGCTAAACTTGATCACTTTCCCTCTCCACCTTCATCTTTGCAGATGCTGAGATATTTCTTTTAGAATGAGAATTGCATTTGGAGCTAGATGGTTCACTGCTACATAGCTGATCAACCTTCTTCTTGATGTTGGGATGATTTGAACATAAACCAGAACTCTTGGTACTAGAGTTCAAGTTAATCTCTTCAGTCTTAACTACTTCAAACCTTACAGAGATAAAGACTTGTTTCTGCTTAGAGTCAAAAGAGGCCTTGATCTCTTGAGCCTTCTTTGATTTTCTCTTGCTCTTTTTGATAAAGTTCTTTCTTATTGACTTGGTCATCATAGGCTTCTTACTCTCCTCAGAAGGACAATGACCCTTCTTAGAATCCCATTCTTCACTCTTCTCAGAGGCATTCTCCTCTATCACTTCTTCATCCTCTTCAGTCAAGGGGTCTATGAGAGGAACCTCATCTTCACAAGTTCCAAACCTAGGAGATCTTGCAGACAAGATTGTGTGTGGAGGAGCTATCTCACTAGATCCTGGTCCCTACTTATTCTGATAACAAACATTTGCATGCTAGGATGATGATATAATGTTCTTGAAGCTCTCTTCTTCAAGAACACATTTTTCTGCCCTGGCTTTGCTGATTATAAGCTCAACCTGGCATTCAGTCAACTTGGTTATGAGATCTTTGATCTGAGTCCTTTAGTTGGTGTGTTCATGTTTAAGAACTGAAATGGTTTTCTCTAAGTCCTCTATTTTCATTTCATAATCATTTTCAAATATTTTGAAATCAGATTTTAAGATATTTAAGGACTTAAGACCATATCTCGTCTCTAAGTTGTAGGACATGCATCTATTAACTTTAGCAATACATTCAGGTGTATAGAGATGTTCCAATACCTTTGCTTCATCATGGTCAGCCATCAGTGCTTGGTTTGGAGATGCGTATTCTACCTGAAAACTCTAATTAAAGCCTCCTTCCTCAACAACAACTGCAACTTGCTGCTTTGGCTTCTCATTATAGGTGGTTTTCTCAATGTAGTTTGGTTTGGTTTGTGCCTGGTCACCATTTGTCCTTGGTGCCTTGCATTCCCTTGCAAAGTGGCCCATTTGGTTACAGTTGCAACACTTGACTTTGCTTTTATCTAGCCCAAACTTTCCACTAGCTGTATTGTTGGGGAACTTCCTTCTTGTCCTCTTGTAGAACTTCTTGGCTCTATGAGTGAGAAGAGCCATCTGCTGGACTATTTCCATGTACTCCAGGTTATCTGGATGGATACAGTCCAAGTCTTCAAGGGTGAATAGATAGTTGCCTGAGCTTTCATCAGAAGACACAAAGGCATGTGAAGAACTTGTCTCTTGGAATGGGCTTCCTTGAGTATAGCTTTCTCTTGGTGTCTCTGGGAAGGTGATGAAAGGACCCTTTTGTGAGTTTTCAAGGTAGCATATAAGATGATGTTGAGGTTTTATGCTATCCCTTTCAGTCACATGCATGACTAAACTCGCTAGAGTTACCAGATGAACCTTACATGTTCATTTCCATCTGGTATCCACTGAGAATACCATACAACTTAATCAAAGTGAGAGTCTTAAGGTTCTCAGTCCTCTTGATAACAACATAATAATGTGTCCATTGCCTAGGAAGAGAGGACATGAACTTCCTTACAATGTCCTTGTTTTCAAGGGTCACTCCAACATCCACTAGAGTGTCCACAATCTCAACATACCTGAAGTATTGTTGAGTCATGGTTTCACCTATTTTAAAGGTAAAATTTTCAAACTGTTGCTTTAGGAGATCATTCTTGTTCTCCTTGGCTTCACTAGAACCCTCATACATTAGTTCAAATACATCCCACAACTGGTTAGCTGTTTTACATTTCTTGAAATCCCTGTAGACAAAGTTTGGAAGAGCAGTCTGAAGGGCTGTCATGTCTTTCTAATCAATTTCTACTCTCTTTCTATCTTCATTAGAGTAATCAGCCACAACCTTTGGAATCATACCACCTCCAGCAACAACTAAAGAGGTGCTTGGTATGTAAGGTCCTGAGACAACAGATTCCCACATCTTAGAGTCTTTAGACTTGATGAAACCTTCCATTCTTTGGCACCAAGTGTAAAAATATTCAAGAGTGATCAGTGGGGACTTTTTCATGGTTCCAGTTTGCATATTAGCTTTAGTGATAGCTTCCATTCGAGATGTTAAGTATTTGTGTGTGTGAGGGATCTTAACATGGCGAGATCTTACTATCAAGAGCCTAGAATGTTCTGATACCAATTGATGGACCATTTGAGGGGTTTGATCACTTACAACACAACACACAATGAGGAGAGTTGATTTAGAACACTTAACAAATCAAATGGGAACTAGAAACCAATTACAACGATACTAAGAAACACAAGTAATTAAGAGACAAAACAAGAACAAATAACACAAGTGTTTAGTTTTCAAGATTGATGTATATTGATCTCTAGTTCCTTACAAGTGTTACAAAGCATAAAGAAAGATACAAGGGACAAGAGATACTTTATACTACATCCTACAGCTGACCATACTTTGAAGGCCAGCTGGATACATGATCTAGACAATTTCAAAATCAATCTAGAGTCAAAAGGCAGCTTGCCTTTTGACTAGTGACAATAACATGCCATAGCTCACATATTAATGCATTACAAAAAGGATAAAAGTACATAAAGGAGAAAGAAATATACTCAAGACCTTAATGTACAGCTTACCAAAAGCATGGACCTTTTCACCAACTTGTGAAAGTTGGTGAGTCAAACCGAGTTGTAGCAGAAAGATGGTCCAACTTTATGGTAAAAGGTACATCAGATAGAGCATGTACTCAAAAGTCTTCGGAAGAAATCTGTCTTCATAATCTGGCTTCAGAATACTTTGTCTCTGAAGCTTCGGAAGGAAGACTTCATTTTTTGGCTTTGGAGGATATTGGTCTTGGCTTCGGAAGATTTCACACTTAGAATGTTTTCTAATGCAGAATGTTGTTAGGACCGTGTAAGTACGGAGTACTAACTGATTATGTGTGAAACCGGATCAAACAGTGCGGAATCTTATTTGATTGGCGGTCTAATCAGTGAGAACGACAACCCGATCGATCTAACAATGAAACAAACGCTAAGAGTTGATTAGAAATCGATCAAGAATGAACTATGAACTTGAAGTAGGGTTTCTCGACGCTCTGGATGGCTAGGTTATGAGTATGTGTCGAAATTATATTAAGTGTCCCCTTTTCCACGAATTAGGTGATATTTATAGGTTATGGGTTTCCAATCGTATGACTGAACCATTATCATGGTTCAGTCGTGTGACTAAATCATGCGATTGATCCATACACACGACTAAAGGTTCAGTCGTGCGACTGAGTCAATCTTATGTCTCAATCATGCGACTGATCCAGTCTCTTGGTTCAGTCATGCGACTAGTCCATTAGCATGAGATATTCATGCATATGGTCCATTAGCATGGTCCATTCGCATGAAGACTCATATGACTAAGTTTGAACACATTTCTTAATCATTATTGACTAAGAACTATGCACAACACCCTTAAACCTATATAGTAAGTTCATTATGCTTTAACACACAATAATACAATGAAATATTAAACATTATAAGCATCAATCACATATTACATTTCATTCAACTCATTCATTACATATGTGTAAGACATGACAGACTTTTACATTCATCACATAAACTAGGTACATATATGTATCGACAAATGTGAAACTTCCTAAGCATTCTAGTTCAGCACTTTGTGCATGCATGCAGGACAGACTGTTTGGATGTTTTGGGTTGCATCAACGTTATATGAAACCTTACAATCCTTTATTCTTTTCCTTTATTTCTACATGTGCGTGTTATAGATATTTGAAAACCTCTTCTTGATTTCCACCTCTATTTCCCTTTGAATTTCTTGAAATCATTTTTGTATCAGATTGGAACACTAATTTCGTCATGTCGTATAAGCCAAGACCTGCTAATCATAGCCAGCATAACAATGACCATTACCACAGTCGTCACCTATAAAACCCTTGATAGGATCTAGGAACCCATGTACAAACTCTATAATTGATGACGAGAAAGCCTGCAAAGAAGGCACAAGGGTGATTGAAGACACTGCGAAAACCATGGCTAATAAGCTCCTGAATGCTTTTATAGTTTGCAATCAAAAGTACGACAACATGCAGGTGTAACTAGGTTATTGCATGCAAGTACGAAGAGCATAATAAAATTATCAAAACTTAACCCACTCATTTCTTTGTTTCTTATTGGCATGAGTTAAATTATTAATTTTTTCTATTCTAATAATTGATTAAACCATCAAATTCAATAACTTAGTACAACACTAGGTACTATGTTCTGTATGAATATACACATGAGCAAGAATTTGAATTTTGTTGTTATTTATGCTGAATGATATTTATATTTATATGTTTTCTTGTTTGTCATATGAAATCAACTAAAGATTATCATATATTGGTTCCTTATAAACCAGGAACAATGTAGTACAAGTGAGATGATTGATGGAAGGATTGTTATTCTAAGATACATTCATGCTGGACAATATTTTTCAAATGATGTCACTGAAATACAATAAAATGTTACATTGCTCATCATTATAGCTTTCAGCGTACATTTTCTCACTTTGTTAGAGTTATTTCTTTTACTTTTAAAAGTATACTAAGTATTGGATGGTTTGGTCTATAGATGTGTGAAGATCATTGGCCATTATTGGTCTATTGAAGGCATAGAATAAAGCTGAAGAAAATCTTAAAATTAGTCGGGCTGAAGCAAGGAAATTGAAGAAGTATTTGATTATAATCTGGATTGGGTTTACTATATTTTGTTTCCTATGTAAATGTACTAATTTACATGTGCTTGAATTACAATTTATTCAACTAAGAATGTTAATGAGACCTGTTAGATTTTGTTTCTATTGTTGTATTGCTTACTAATGTTAATGGAAATAGAGAGTTTGAAAATGTATCTAACAACCCTAATATATTCTAAGAAAATATACATGAATTAAAGTAAGTGTGTCACACCCCTCCACTTGGCATGACTAGTTCTACCACAATACACCATAAAGCACGACTAAAGACTTACAATCAAGACTAAAAACTAGCACTGAATTGAAACTCTTTTTTTGAAAGACAAGTCAGTGGTTAATAAGTTACTAACACCAAGTTATAACTATTCACTCATGTCAGGGATTGAACCTATGATATTCAAGAGAAGCAAAGCTTCTTAACTTCCCCTTAGAAAATTAAACTAAGTGATCATTAGTTATTGAAACTTTATCTAGTGGCATACAAGGTACATGTCTTTTCGACAAAACAACCAAAATAAACTTTCCAAAAATCCACTGCTCCCATGCAATTTCAATCCAGACAAAGATCCATATGGAGTAAAGATACACACCCAAATACTACGTTAAAGTCCCTTAACCCGAGCTACCGCCTTTCGGCTATTGTGGTACCTATATCATGAGTTAAAGCAAGTCAATAACCACGTTGCTGGAGAGTAATAACTAATGAATCTAAAATAGATGACCAACATAACAATGTGTGAAAGTAAATTATTAACAAATAAAATCTCTATATGAAACATGACAGGCAATGGCTCTTTGCTTTAGAACTTGGAAAGAATTAATGGAGGGTCGCTTACTTTTGGAGGAGAATCAGGTGGTTACATCACTGGAAGGGGGAGAGTCACAAATGGTAAGCTTAATATTGAGAAGGTTAACTATGTTAAGAAGCTTTGGTACAATCTTTTAAGTGTTTCCTAATTTTATGACAAGAGACATAACATGCTCTTTACTAAGCATGAGTGTATTGTTCTCAAGTATGGGGTGGTCATTCCTCAGGAGCATATCCTGCTCAGAGCGCCCAGGAAAGAGAAGATATACAAGATGGATTTCTAGGAAACCTCATCCTCAGGAGAAGTTTCTTGTTTTTTTTATCTAAAGCCAATAGTGATGAGTCTTTCCTCTAGCATAAAATAATGTGCAATGTAATTTTTAAGAACATGAATAAATTAATTAAGAATGATTTGGTAAATGGAATGCGAAAGAAAGAGTTTACAAGTGATAACCATTATGTTGTGTGTCTAAAAGGAAAGGAACACAAGGTGTCTCATAAGCTAAAGGAAAGAAACTCCATCACTACACCCCCTACACTTGTTACATATGGATATCTTTGGCCTCACCATTATAATGAGTTTATGAATGATCTTATATTATTTAGTGATCACAATTGACTTCACAAGATACTATTGGATCTTCTTCCTTAGAACTACTGATGAGACCCTTGAGATATTGAAAAGATACATTCTAAAAATTTAGAATCAATGTGATCACATGGTCAAAATCATAGGATGTGATCAAGGGATTAAATTCAAGAATCAAATCATTGATACATTTTGTGATGAGATTGATACATTTTGTGATGAGAAAGTTATTACAAGACAATATAGTGCTCCAAGGACTACTCGGCAAAATGGTATTGTTGAGAAGAGAGACAAGACTCTTATTGAAGCTGCAAGAACCATGTTATGTAACTCTAAATTGCCTATCATCTTCTGGGGAGAGGCAGCCAACACTGCTTTCTATGTGTAGAACATAGTTTTAGTAGTCAAGACTCATGTTAAGACTCCTTACGAGCTGTGGCACAAAAGGAGAACTTTTATTGGTTTCCTCAAATCATTTGGATGTCCTTGAACCATCTTGAATACGAAAGATCATATTGTTGGGTTTTGTTACATGTTAATCAAAGCTAGTTTAACCATTTAAAATACAAAAACGCAGTGGATATAAGGGTTAAAAAAGGGTTTAACAATCTGAAAATATGAACCATTTTAAACCAAAACAAAACCCAAGAACAAAGGATCACATGTATGTGAAATAAAATGCTTTCAAAACAAAAAGAACAACCATAGGGTGTTCTTGAAACTACCTTTCAATAACAAGATGATATAGTATGGATGAGAAGAAGATGATGATGCTTCTTGAATGTCTAGCCTCCAAAAGGGAAGTCCTCAAGCTTGTATACTCACAAGTTCTTGCGAACACCTAACTTGTTAGAGAGTGTAACACCAAAAACCCTCTTCTTGTGCCTCTTTCAAAACCGAAATTTTCAGCAACTTTTGCCTTAGATCCAAAATTTTTAGGCTTGTTGGAAAGAGTTCTTGCAATGTGCGTGTGAGAGAGAGTGTGTTAGTTAGGTTGAGTGCAAGAAAGGATTAAAGTCTTGTATTAACCAAGACATGCAATCCGAAGGAGTGGCCCACCCTTGGGCGGCGGAAATTCCATTTAAAATGTGTTCCCCCCATTTTAATCTTTATAAAACTTGAACTCTTTTAACCATAAGTTTTTAAAATTAAAACCTCTTTTAATTTTATAACATTAACACACTATTATTATTTATTATTGTTAGGACCTACTGCGTACGATGTACTAACTAATTCAACGTGAAACCAAATCAAATAGTGCGGAATCCTATTTGATTGGCGATCCAATCAAAGAAAACGTTAATCCAATCAAACCTAACGATTAGAATACGTTAAGAATAGACTAGGAATGATCAGAAACGTTCTATGAACTTGGAAGA
>BJCM01213682.1:0-10514 GCA_018326385.1 Flaveria bidentis
TATATCCCAAAACAAAAGTTTGGTTTTCTTAGCACTCGAACTATCTGTAGGTGGTACTGTAGTTACAGCCATTGACCTGATCAAGGAACGCGGAGTTGACAACCAGCATATCAAAGTGGTAAGTAGTGAAACCGCTGGTGTTCTGTTACTAATAATGATGAACATTTTCTTAATCGAAGAGTTCGGGTGCTGTTAGGTTTGTGCTGTGACTTGCCCTCCCGCACTCCAAAAGCTAAGCGACAAATATCTTGGGTACAATACTACTAAAACCCGAAAGCCCTTGACCCCTGATGACAAATACTAATATCTTTTGAGATTGACATTTCTTTAAATAATTTCTTCAGGCTTTGTGTGTATGCTGGAACCATTGATCCAACTCTTACAGACAAAGGGTAAGTGATTTCATGTAAAGTAAAAATCATTAATCGCATGTTAATGAGTTGTCTAAAGCGCATGATTGAATGATCATTTCAGAATGATTATCCCGGGACTTGGAGATGCAGGAGACCGCAGCTTTGCTACATAAAACCTGACCAAAGGTTGTTTTTGGCAGGACATATTATAGCTGAATAAGTTCATGCAATCATGCGTCTTTAAGACGTTCTATCTTTATGTTAGTTATCGTGTGTCGAGTTGACTGTTGACCCCGTGTCTGGTCAAGCACTCTTTCCCATTATATGGTTCTTAACCTTGGTTCTGAATGTTAATTTTCATGATTTATTGGTCAGCAATTAAATATGGTGAACTCATGATTTGGGGAATGACACTCGCTTAGCATGGTGTGTGTATGTGTGCGCATGTTTTTGTTTACGAAAATAATTTTATAAAAATAATTTTAATAAAACAATAGAATATATAGTTTAATATATGTACTTATCAACATTAAACTACATATTGAATTATTTTGTTAAATCTGTTTTTTGAATCATGATACTTGAACAAATAAGGAGACACCTTTCCTCCTACACACTTTGGTACCGCTAGGCCACAACCCTTTGATGTCACTCAAAATAGCAAAACCTAACCCATTACCATCCTTAAAAATGAATCTAATCTCATGTATTCTTTGCTACAAAATTTTCCAATCTCAACTTTTGCACTCTTCAATCACCATATCATGGACTGTTGGCGGAAAAATAACACCCCCAGTTTTGAATAATGAATGCAGGACACAATTTAAAGTTTCCAAAGTCAGATTCAAAGCTTAAAAAAGTAATTATCATGGAATTTGTGTTTTTCTAGCGCGCAGTGTAAATCAGTTCCATACATTCATAGATTTAAGATAGACTTTACATAAGATTTTCTATTATGATCCTCCCTCCCCAAAAAAAGGCCAAAACACACGAAAACACACTCTCTTTTTTCACCCACTGGGGTTTAATAATCAAGAATCTCTCTCATGTTAGAAGAGAAGGGCTTCAGGCAACTTACAACCAGTTGCCCATAGCAGGTGTACTTGTTAGAGCAGCACAAACTAGAGGATTATTTTGCAACAGCAGCATCAATAGAAAGTCCAATCTCAAGAATACCACCAGATGTATCTACATAACTAACTAAAAGTTTAAAAGTTAATAAACACGCAAAAAATTATTATATCATGCTTGAAAAACAAGGATTCTATAGCTAGAGACATAACTTGGCATGAATATAGTTAGAGACATAACAGAAGGTCTCTCAAGCTAATTATATCAGGAAAATGTAAGAGTTCAGGTTGAAGGGTGCTCAAGTAAATACATCCTTGGGAAGTCCGCGAAGCTTACAACAAAAACATTCACCACCATGGGCGGTTTAATGTTTTATGACAGTATGCACAAGCCAGATAAAGCTAATACAACGGGAGTTGTCAGCAAGTTCAAGCCAAATCCAAACAAGCATTAGAAAGCAGTCAAGTGGTTGTTAGTCACTTGAAAGGAACATCTAAGGTAGTTCTATACTTCTATGTTTCAAATGAAACGGCGGTACCTTGAAAGGTTGTATTGATGCAAATTTTGGGGGTTGTTCATATTCTCGTAAAAGAACTAAGGATTATGTTTTCATAGATGGCAAACTACAGAAATATTAAAAGCAATCAAAGAACTCATATGGTTAAAGAACTTATTGTCAAAGTTGTGTGAAGAACGAACAAGATGGCAATGTACTCTATTGTGACAACCGTATTGCAGGTCATCTCAGAAAGAATACAGTGTTTACACATTAGAACGGAACACATTCAGATGAGATCATTTCATCAGAAACTTGGTGAGTGATAGTGCATTGCCATCGAGAAAGATCCACGGTACAACGAATCCTATATACATGTTTAGTTGTTTACTATACTAAGGTGGCGACAACATAGAAGTTGAAGTTTTGTATAGCTTGAACTAGCCTTTTAGATGACGGATGAGGTGTTGAGCTAAATCGAGTCGGATTGGTTTGATGACCAGCATCCAAATGAAAAATGTTGAGTTACAGAGTCGAATATTGTTAGGTAATGGTGTCCAATGGCGTGTTAAATCTATCCATATGTTGCTCTACTAAGACCTAAGCACTTAGTCAGTTTTGGGTGTTTGCACTAAGGCAACTTTTGGGATGGTCGGTGAACTAATCAAGACTTTAAGAACACAAACCATAGACTCTCTACGCTTAATGGAACAGACGCCTACGATCTGCCGCTGATAGTATAAGTTTGTCTTTTTGTTATACATACACTACTCATAAGAAAGAAAGATAAACAGATTGGACAATAGTGTTTCAGGTCAAACCAACCCGCCCCATTTCAACCTGAACCAAAGAGTTATCCATTCTGACTTGTTAACCAACTCACCCCTTTTGCCACCTCTAAAAGAGCATAGTTACAAGTTTTAGTAAATATTATACAATCTTTATAAAAAGAAAGAAAGAAAGGTGTAGATAGAACAGGCCCAAGACCAAAAACAGGAATAATATCATTTGATAAAAAGAAGAATAAAAAAAATAACATGCACCATAACCAAACATATTTTATTCTACTGGGGTAAAGTCAAAGCTGGAAAAATAGGTACCCACAGGAAGAGTGACTACAGATCACTGTAATTGCGCCAAACTGCACGAAATTCTTCACGGAATGTATTCAGACGAGCTTTCAGGTTAGGTGTTCGAAAGCTTGCATGCATGATAGTAGCTGAAGAATGGATAAAATTTATCAACCAACATTATCTAATATTTTTAAATAAATATCATATTATTAATGGAAGAAGGTCGAAAAATACCAAGAAGGCCAACGGCCAACGCCCATAACAAAGTCAAGAGACCGCAAGAAACAAACCACAGAAAGAAACTCACTGTCAAAGGACAAAAGGGTAATTACTAGGTCAGCAGTTACAAAACAGCAACTTTTTCCCAAATATGAAGTAATTAACTAATTGCAAATAGAAGCCTTTATCCATACCTGCAGAAAACAACAGAACAAATTGCCAACGAGGCCGTCCACAAATATAGATCGCCCTTTTAGAAGAGGGGCGCCCACGAAGAACAGGCCTGCAGTTGCAGATAGCCATGTAAAAAACATTACCCTTTCCTTAATAAAAAGGCAAAAGAACTCACATTAGCGGAGGTCTCATTTTTGCAGCTAAATGCGGAGAAAACCTCCTCACAGTTCTTGTTACTTTTTCACTAAAAGTGCCTGCAAAGCTGTAAATGCCAGCTGTGTGTTAAAAAAAGAGTGTAAAAACTGTTAATGTTCTTATGTACAAACTCTGCCAAATTTCATCCAGCCTACACCAAAAAGAGGATATGGCATGAAGGGATGGTGTGTCATCAAAGCTATCAATTAAACATATATAAATGACAAGTGACCAAGAAGATGAAGAGCTAATGATTATAATACAAGATATACCCATATGCTTGTAATATGTATAATATGTTGCTGAACACATAAAATTGAAAGCATTGAACTATCAGAGCTACTAACTATTATATAACACTTGTATCTAGCCAAAAAGTAGTACACAATGCATGTCGTAAGATGCTCACCGCTAAAGTTAGTCAAACATTTGTATATTTGGCTTCAATTATGAGATTTTAGAAAACAAAAACCAGGAAATACTGTTTGCAAGTAAAATATAATGAAAGATTCTAAATAACTCTCTAAAATCAGGACTGGAGAAGATCCTCACTAGAAGAAAGGGTTTTTATTGTTTGAAATATAAATTTTTTTATATCCCTGGTGCAAATTTTCACATCTACATGTATCTTAGATGGACCTCTACAGAAATATGAAGCCTGAAATTCTGGAAAAAATAGGATTCAACAAGAGTAGACACTATGTTCAAGGATGGAGTTATTTTCAACAATTTCACATTGAGATTTATGATTATAACTATAGTACTTTTTCATTGTTTTAAACCCAAATTTGATTATTGCCGCCTAACTGTGTTACATATGCATTCCCCAAACATTACCACGATTGGTCACAGTAGTCTTTTTTTATATATTGTATTGCTACACTATATGAACCAAGAGTTTATCGGAACCATGAAAGGTCCATTCCATTACTTCAATTTTCAATAAATGATCCATTCAATCCAATTAGCATTTTCTTCATTCCATACCAAACACACCATTAGTGTTTCATGCTGATCTGACCTATTGCACCGAAATTGCCAGTTTATCACTCTACTCATGAAATTCTCTTCCCCGTTTATACCACACATCCTAGAAAAGGATAAGTGTTGTACTAAAGTTGAGAAACTGTAGGTGGCATTTTGAGGGGCCAATAACTTCTGCACTTGAATGAAAATTAGTATTTCAATACAAATAACTCTCCTTCTGGGATATTCATTGGGTATATTTGTTTGTTTGTTTGTTTAGCTCTCTTTTCTGTGTGGTTTGCTACTTAACTCAAAAGAATCAATCACAACGGTACTTGTGGAAACATTCTGAAGTTAAAAAGTCGAATAAGTATGTCCTTGATAGCCAAAGCTGGAGTAGCCACACTTTGAAGCAACCCTAATTAGAAGTCCAAGATGGCAAGATAGAGGAGACAATTGCTCTTGGAACTTAATCTCAAGTTTAATCCCTAACTGATATGGACATAGACTACAATTGTACAAGGCACGCATAAGTTGAACTCTTATAAGCTACAGTGCTTACTTGCTCATTAGTTGAACACACCATAAGTTTCCTTAAAGATTATGTTCATACAATTGTCAAGAAGATGCTTGCATGCCAATCATCAATATCATAAATAACAACATACATAGTAATATAGGTGAATAGTGATGTACCTATCATTTAAGAAAGCTATTGTTAGAGCGGTTGACATAGCTGCGAAAATGGCAAGTGGTCTCCTAAGAAATCCCAATCCTACACATGAGAAATTTATCATCATAGAATTTGGATTTTTAAAACAACTTTAAAAATAGGACACATAATGGAATCTCCTTTTATGAGTTAGCTTACCAAGAATAAGCACAATCATGAGGAAATAATTTGTCCGGTAGCTGCAAGAAGCACAAAAACAGATAAGTCGTCATAGTTCATTAGCTATAGCTGCGGCAGGGTACCAGTGTCTAGTAAAATTTATAGCAAAAACAACAAAGTTACGTACTAATAGAAATATCCAACCCCACTAAAATTCCTCAAATCCAAATGAACACATGTTGTCCTCCCTAACAACAGATACAATGGTCAATTGTATCAACAGTGACATCCTACTTTCTATGATTAGTTGCTTAAACCAAGGAAACCAAGACCATCTAACTAAAGCTTCAAACGTAACAAGCACCTTACTAGACTTACCGATTGCAAAATTACGGGTTTACTCATTTCCAGTTATGTGAACTCTAAGCAAAACAAAAACTACAACCACTTCAAATATCACAACCACAAAAGGAAGAAACTATCACGAATCATCAAGTCTGAGCTCCCGCTTGTTAACAACAAAAACTCCCCCAATATACACCACAACATCTCCCAAAAACTTCACACCAAACAATACCAAAACTCAGAAAAATTAGTATAACTTACAAAACCTAACTGTTTACCCTATCCAGACTAAAACTCAGGCTCGTACGGAAAACGTTACAATGATATCTATTATCTAGGGTTCACCGCCTCCAACGGAAAAAAACAATCATAAATCAACTACCGCTAATTAGAAAAGTAGAATTTAAGATCAAACAAGAGGATTAGCGGATGTGATGATGGTGATAGGAACATAACATACTAGTAGAGATTACACTTGAGGCGACTGTTCCATTTGTTGGAAGAGCGAGGGAGGGTGAATTTGGAGAAGAATTCGTTGAGAGGACGAGGGGGCGATGACCAATCAACTTCCTTCAGTGCTTCGATCAGATCTTCTGTTGAAACTGTGCCCCAATCCATCGCTTTTGCTTCGCGATCTTCGATCGATTTGGGGGAAATCTGAACAGCTGAAAAAGTGATGTAGAGTTTTTGAGAAAACGCAAAGGGGGATGCCGTAAGATGATTTGTGAAAATGAAATTGCGATTTACGATTGCTCAAATGGTGCCGTGTGCCGATGGGTATTTGAAGGTGCCTTTTTCGTTTTTCCTTAACGACGATGGAATTTGACTAAAAAAATTAACTGAATTTTACTTGGGTATGTTTGGCATTGCTTTTAAAAATAGTTTTTGATTTTTTTAAAATGATGAATTCACAAAAATATTTCTTCAAAGTTATCAAAAATTAAAACTTTTAATTTTATATAAATATTTAATTGAATTAAGTTCAAGTCTTATATGAATAAAAAAAAGTCCTCAAGTAGTAATTTTAAAGAATGTTAAAAATAAAAGTCAACATATAATGTTTGTGAGTTTTCATGGGTTTGTACATACGTATATATAAAAAAAGTTACAAGTAGTAATTCATGTCAGCGGTTACGAATAAAGCAAGTTTATAGATAACATATAGCTACAATCAAACATTGACCAAAAATATCATTTACAAGTTATAACGATTAGCTAAGTGTATTTGGTTCCCATAATAAACAAGCATACGTCATCAGGAGCCGGCAATAACCTCGGTATTAGCACCAAATAGGCTTGTCAGGCCCATAAATCTATGATGTCACTAGGCTGGCAATAGTTAATAATTGTTAACATATAATGTCTATCATATAAGACTCACAATATTACAAATAACCATAACAAAAAATAAAGATGAATTGCATGTACGTTTACAAGTATCAAGATGTTTACAAATGTAAGTTTATATGTTAATATTTTCACCCCAAAAAAGTGTGAAATAAAATAAATAGAGGCATGAAAAACTTACATGGGAAACTCACGTGCTATAAGGTGCACTTAAGATAATAATAAGAAGATAAAAGTACCCCTAATGTTTTCTTCATGATTCAACCTATTATTTGGTGACTTTGGATTAAAATAAAGATATGATTAATAACTAAATATGAATTAGGTTTCAATTGAAATTTGAGAGTTTTAATAATTAAGTCAAATAAAATAAAATAATGCAATCGATTATGTTTTGGTTCAATAAAGATAGAATAAATCAATTAAGATTGAGAATGATAATGAATGATTCAATAATTTAATTTATTGATTTAATAAAGATTAAGGGTAATGTGTGAAAAGAAATAATTAATTATTTAAAATTTGATAAAAATAATTAATTGAATACTAATTTAAATGATTTTAAAATTATTTATAATCATTTTATAAAGTTTTAAACTTTTAAAAGATTTTTATAAAAGTCTTATAATATCAAAACCTTAAAATAAGAATAAAGTATAATAGAATATTATATTGTTTTGTAAGTTTTCAAGAATTTAAATAAAAGTTTAAGGAATTGATTTATTAATTATTTATGATATAACATGGTTAAATGAGTAAATGAATAATTAATTATTTACATAATTATTTAAATAACTATTTGAATAATTAATTATTTAACATGTAAGTTTATAATGTTTTATAATAACTTAAATTTGAACCATAACAGATTTATTACATTTAAATTACATAAAAAATTAATAATTTTTTTATAACCTTTTTTATTCTTTAAAGTAATTAAATTTAAAATCTTAAGTTTTTAAAACCTTTAAAATTAATTTAATAATTTCTGAAATGTTTTAGTTAACGAAATAATTTTTATTTTGATTTTATAATAAGGTAATATTTTTCTGAATTATAAAATATTAAAAAAAACTAACTAAAACAAATAGTGGTGGAAGCCCGATTCGAAGTCGGGACCTCATGCTTAGTGATGTTATAAGTTACCAGTTGGGCTAAAGCCTAGATGTGATTAAAAGTTGCTCCAAAATGATTAAAACGTTAATTGCAAAATCCCCCAAATTACTCAAAAACCCTAGAATTAAATTGAATCCAATTGAACATCAATTAGTGAATGTTAATGGAATCAAACTTAGGGCTTTTGATCCCTTCATGAAATCGAGTATATACATGTTTTTAGTTACCTGTTTTGAGGTGGAATCGATAGTAGTTAGAAGGAATGGGGTTGCGTCTGATGATGATGATCGAAACCGTATTATCATTGTTGATATGGTTCAATAAATGAGTGCTAAAGCTTCCAGGGGTGATGAGGGTCGAAATCCCCTTATCAATTGTATTCGAAGATGCTCCGGAGGTGGACATCGACTAAGTTGCATGTGCGAATGAAATTGATGATCAATTTTGATATGTTCAAGTGTTTGAGTTGCAATTGATGATTCAGAATGGTTGAGAGGACCGATTAGTGCATTAGCCCTCTGTTATATAGCACTGATTTAATCGGTTTCACTACGAACGAGTTAAAGTTTTGAATTGATGATTCGGTTTCGAATACACGACCTTATTTATCAAATGAATTCAATTCAACTTGATATAGTGTTAGAAACTGATGCAAGAAAGTTAGAGGGTGGTTTAATTGCTTTTTAAACGAGCGTTTTGATGGATTTGGGGGTCGCCGGAGATGGTGGCCGGAGGTAGTGGCCGGAACAGGTGCTGACGGGGGTGTGGGTTTTGTTTCAAAGTTTTACAAGTTTACAAGTTTGGTCCTTGTAGCTTTAAGTGTTTATTATTTTATGTAATAAAGCTTTTATTTCAAGTATTAAAAATGACAAATTAAGCCCTAGATTTTACAAGACCAATTTGAATAATATATCAAATTATTTATTTGTTAATCTTTATAACTTTTATAAAACTTGTAAACTTTATAATTTGATAATTTATTTACAATAACTAAAGTTCATAATTACTAATAAAAATTTATTCATTTTATAACTTTATAAGTTTTAATAATACTTTTCCATTTAATTATTTATTGTAAAATGAATTAATAAAACTTTATAACTTTATGAAAAAGTATTCTTTATAAATCCATAAATTATTACAAGTTGTTTAAATGATTAATAAATAAATAATTCCACAATATAAGTTGCACATTTAATGCATTTGATCCATTAAAATTATTAAAATAATTTAATAATGGAAGTTCAAAATGGGTTCAGGTTTGGGTTTTAACTTGAAAAATAGTGGGTGTTTAGGTTTCGAGCTATGGAGGTGAGAGGATGGAAGACAGAGAAGGAAGAAAGAAATGAAGAAGGTTTCATGGTCGACGTAACGTGGCTCTTCGGTTGAAGGTAGAGGCGAAATGGAAGATGGTGCACTACGGTAGAGGCGGGGATCGTTGGCGTGAAGGGGTAGTGCAGTGGGGGGCGCCGGTGTGAAGGTGTAGTGCAGTGGGGGTCGCCGGCGTGAAGGTGTAGTTGTGATGGTGTGTGAAGACGAGATGGGTAACAAAAGGGGCGGGAATAATTAAAGTTGATAAGTTAGAGATAATAGTTTTATATTATTTATTCATTATTAATTAATTAATTAATTAGCCTTTTTCTATACCTATTTCACTTTATACATACATATACACACACTCATATATATATATATATATATATATATATATATATATATATATATATATATATATATACATATACATACATACATATATACATAGGGGAGAGATCAAATGAGAACTAACTCTTTTTGTAAAAACTCTAGGAACCAATCTCAACAACTAGTTTTCAATGACAAAATTATAATTAACAAAAGAATATTTTAAAAAATTATAAATCGAAAAATAACATAGAATTAAAAAAATAAAAACAAAAAAATGTTCCCCTACTTTCCATCTTTCATAAAAAAATTATAAAAAATAAAAAAATCCCGTTTTTTTAACAAAATTTGTTTTACACATGTGTAATATCGGATTTACAAATGTGTAAATCCAGTACTACACATGTGTATAACTAGATTTACATACATGTAAACAACGGATAAACATTTTTTTTTAAAAATATATCAATATGGTAGGCGTTGGAAAGATAAAAAAATACTGAATTTTATGGTATTTTTTTTTGAAAAAATAATGTCTTAAAAAAATTTATGAATGTTTTAAGAAAAAGAGAAAAAATGACATGCGATTTGTATGTGATAATAAATGAGTGATTGAGATTAGTTCTTAAAGTTCTCACAAAAAAGTGGTTCTCATTTGAACCCTCCTATATATATATATATAT
>BJCM01213683.1:0-10808 GCA_018326385.1 Flaveria bidentis
TGTATATATATATATATGTATATATACATATGTATATATATATATATGTATATATATATATGTATATATATATATATACACACATATATATATATATACATATATATATATATATACACATATATATATATACACATATATATATACACATATATATATACATATATATATATATATATATATATATATGATATGAAAATTCACGCAATTTGTCTTAATTTTATTGAGACGATTATTACCTTTAGACTAACTACACACAATAGGCAAGTGCACCTATCGTATAGTAGTATAGCTTGAGGTAAGATCTGAATATCGATCCGTGGACACAATAACTCCCAATACTAAATCATCATCACTATTTAACCAATCAATTGAGTTTGAATTTGTGAATATTATAATTAACTAAAACGATTAGCAATTGAAACTAATAAATTAAGAAAGTAAAGACGAAGATACACAATCAATTAATGTGAATCCAAGGATCGCAATCAGGAATTATCAGTATTAGATTGGAATCAAGTTAATGATTGCGGAATGATCATTAATCGTTGCTTAATTGATTAATTATTTAAAATCAATGACAATGAATATTAATGCTCAAGAACAGAATAATATCAACACAATAAATAAGGAACAAGATTTGATTCAAAAGCATTTTATTAAAACTTAATAACAATTACATATGAACAAATAATGAATGCTATAAACAACGATTTCTTTGAACATGTTGATGTTTTCGATGTATTGATATGACGACTACTAGGGTTTTGCGATTGATTGTGTGATTTGATGTGATGTTTAGTGTTTGCCGTCTATTGCCCACTTTGATGTGAAACCTAGGACTTATATTTATAGACACACGTGTTTCTGTTAAGGAAACAACAAATCTCTTGGAGTCCATGATTGACTTTTTGACTTGAATTACTTATATCATTCAAGTACAAGTGTTTGGTCTTCCGCAACTACTTTTTTTTCCACAACTACTTTTGTGTTCCGCAGGAGTTTGCTCTTCCGTAGAAGTCTTCACTTGAATTTCTCAAATATCTACATGTGAAATGTTCTTCAATGAGTCTGGACTTGGTCTTATTTGTACTCATGTTCATCCGTAGAATTTCTTCGGATGAATATCTTGAAAGAAAGATATTTACGGAAGAACAAAAATGTTAATCCCCAGATGTTTATTACACTTAGTCAATTTAAAAAATTAACCAAGTATATTGTTTGAATCCTGCAATCATACACATCAACACATATATGGGTTAACCTATATATACATAATGCATATATCATAATAATGAATTAGAAATATTCATTACAAGTATTGCTTAAAAGTTCTAAGCCTATACAAAATGATCTAGACCTATGGCTTCTAGATCTAACAATACTCCCCCTTAGGCTTAGCAACTTTTGGATCAGCTCTTCATGCTTGAAAGCCCTTTGACTCTTGCTATGATTTTGTTGTAGAAGAAGGACACATCAATATTTGATCACCATACTTATATTTTATCTCCATCTTGCTGATCATCTTTGGTGTTTCAAAAATTAATCCCAAGACATCTTCTTCAGTAGAAAGTGTTTCCACTACACTCTAATTATGTACTATTTCAAGCTTATCTTCTTCTGAGATTTTTAGTTTTGATACTTCTTTAATGTTAGATCCTCTTAACAGCCCAACCTCATATCTTCTTCTCTTGTATGCCTCAACATGAAGTTTGTCTATCATTTGAATCATGTGAATATATAGGCATAAATCACTTTGAGCTTTTTCATCAACAAGCTTTGGGAAGAATTTATCATGAAGGTATGAAGTGTAGCTAGGGTGAAGCAAGTTGATTTCTGCAAGATCAAAGATCCTGATCCGACCCGCTTTCTTCTTTTCTGCATTTCTCATCAGCGTTAGCTCTTTTGTCTTCTTAACATATACTCACTCTATGATAGGATGTGTGTATTGATTTCTATCAATTGACTTTATTGTTGCTGTTTTTCTATTGTTGTATCCAATCCTCTTTAAAAATTCATCATCCAACAAATCAAATTAGTTGGATTTAAACCTCTTTAGCCCTTGTATTCTTCTCCTGTGTTCAACATCCTTTCTCTTAGCTTTTTTCACCACATCATCTCTAAACTTTGTCTTTAGCTTACCCACTAATGTAGAAAAGTCTCTTTCTCTTGGGTGAATTGGGTAGTTAGTGATAATTAAGCTTTGTAGATCGTTTATGTCACATTCAGGCATGCATAATACTTGTTCTACATCATGGAAGTATTGAATCCTTCCAGATGATCTCTTTATGACTACATAATCCTAGTCTGGATCATATTTCCATGCCATGATCCTGTTTTCCTCCATAGAGCTGGGAGTTGTGAGATGATCAAACAGCTCTATCAAAGTAGATTTCTATTCTGTGATTTCTTTGACTGTTGTTCCCAATGGCCACACTTTTACATGGATAACTTCATGTGGTTCTCTGATTAGTTTTTCTTTCCCTTTGTGTTGGTCTTTACTTTCAACTGTGATAGGCTCAACAGGTAGTTGTTATGTTGCTCAACAGCAAGATTTGGAGCTTCAGTCTTGAATCTCACAGTAGTTTCAAGATCAACATTCATCACATACTCTATCATCCTCCTTAGTTCACCAACTGATCTTCCTTTAAGCTCGTGTATTTTGTAGTTATGACCTTGTAGCCAACAGGTCATATTTTATTTTCTTAGCTTTGTTGTATCACAATGAACCAAATCTTTCTTTGTTTTCTGAATTGATTGAAAGGTTGTGAAAGTATCATAGTTGTAGTTTGGGATCATAAAACTTGCTAACTCAAACTCCTTTAGCATATTCTTCATCTCATTCATATTCATCCTCTCTACCATGTCATACGAAAAGAGATGATTGATTAGGGTCATAAACATTGAAGATTATGGCCTTTCTTCCAGTATGTCTTTTGTGGTCAGTAGGTCATCAGCCTTGATTCTTTTTTGTTCTTTGGGAGACTCATCTTTAGTAAGCTCATTCCATTCAGCATCACTCTCAATTTTAGCATGAGATAAAGGCTTTAAGGTTGATACATCCACTGAATGAGTGTGTTTTGGAGATGTGGGTTTTGATCTTTTTGGTGATTCTTCCATATCAATCACCTCTTTCTTTATAGTACCTAAGTACTTTCTCTTCCTAGTGCATTGAATGAGTTGCTTTGAAGTTTGAGCAGATTCTTCTATTTGTTTTATTGCATGAGCACTTGATTCAAGGTCACTTATCTTCTTTTTCAGCCCATCAATCTCTGCATCTTTCTTTTCCAGCTGAGCAGATTGATCATTCACAAGCTTCTCTCTTTCATCAGTTTGTTGTTTCAAGGACTCCTTAAGCTCTTCCACATGTTGATGTAATGTCTCAACTACTTCATTGTTGCATTGAACATCTTCCCTTAAACTTTACAGAGATGCTTCTTGTTTGTTCATCAGTTCCTCTTTCTCTTTTACTTTTATCTTCAACTCTTTTATCCTTGCCAATCTATTGTTTGATTTGATGATAAGTTTGTTGTACTCAGCAACCAGATAACTTTTACTTAATGGGACATCATCATCACTGAGATCATCTTCATTATAAGCGATCACATCAACATAGTTGGCTTCTTATTCACCTTCTTGATGTTGATCAACTATGTAATCATTATTAACTTCAGCAGGAGCTATACCTGCTGAGCTTGAGCTGGCTCAACTGCTTGATCTTCCTGCTCTTGAAGTTGTTGTTGTTGTTGCTGAAGATCAGTGATTGGAGAAACAGGTTCAGTATGATTAGACAAGAATAGGGTTTGTGAGTTGGTGATTGAGAGTAGAATAGTGCTTGTTTGTGATGCCAACTCATTCTCACCAGTATAAACACTCTTAGGTGATTGGTTTTGTGGAGTAGGAGGTTGTTGATAAATTTGTAATTGGTGTTGGATTGGTGATTGAGGATGAATTGGAGAGATGAGCATTGTGTTTCACTGACTGGTGATTGAGGTTGTGGGGATGGTTCATGTTGAATAGGTGAGATGGTTAGGGTGTTTTGACTAGCTAATGATTGGATTTGTGAAGATTGATGATGTATGGGTGATTGAGGAGGAGAATGTGATGCTTGTTTAGTATCAGCAGGAGAACTATCCAACTGGTTTTCCCACACCAGCTCTTGTGGAATGTTGGCATTAGGATCAACCACATATGCAAACATTTGCATATCTTCACCTTCCTACTTTCCACTTATCTTGTTTAGAATAGATTTCCCTAAATGTGCTTGCATAAATACATCACCTTCTCTTGCTATCCCAGGAAGCTCAGCATTAATGATGAGTTGTATGAACCTTGGGAACATATACATCTTCTTAGTATCCTGTACTTTGATTTGGTCACACAGACACCCAAAGATGTATTTTGCATAGTTGTATGTCCTCCCCTCAATATGCCAATGATTCTAGAAGAAATGTGTCTAGAAAATCTATCCAATCCTGTTAGGACCGTGTACGTATGGAGTAATAACGGATTCTGTGTGAAACCAGATCAAATAGTGTGAAATCCTATTTGATTGGCGATCCAATCAGTGAGAATGATAACCCGATCGATATAATAATGAACTAAACATTAAGAATGAGTAGGAATCGATCAAGATCGAACTTTGAAGTTGGATTGGCTGTTTAGGATGCTCTGGACGGCTACGGTTTATGAATATTCGAAGTATCTCTCCAAAGTTTCTCAAAATTTATGTTTTTCCACGAATTAAGTGGTATCTATAGGTTTGCAGTTTCCATTCGTATGACTGAACCATTAGCATGGTTCAGTCGTGCGACTGAATCATGCGGTTGATTCATACGCACGACTGAAGGTTCAGTCGTGCGACTAAGTCAATCCTATGTCTCAATCATACAATTGATCCAGTCTCCTGGTTCAGTCGTGCGACTGATCCATAAGCATGATATATTCATGCATATGGTCTATAAGTATGGTCCATTAGCATGAATAATCACCCGACTAAGTTAAACACATTTCCCAATTATTATTGACTTAGAATTGTGTACAACACTCTCAAACCTATATATGAAGCTCATACATATGACTTATACTTAACACAATAATAATATGAAATAATCCAAGATAAATAAACATCAAACACATATCATATTTCATTGAATAATTACATTACACATGTGTAAGAAATGAAAGACTTTTACATTTAAGCACATAAACTAGGAACATCATGTATCTACAAACTCCCCCTTGGACCTATTTTACCCTATTGTCTAACATTCATCATATGTTCTTGAAACTTATTGTACTTTTCTTCTATTGTGACTCCTACGTGTATCTCAAATGCAAAATAGAGTCGTACAACATGTTGAAACTGTAGAGCTTGTACAATATCTTGCTCGTGTCATAGAACAGTGGCCACTTGTATAAAGTGTAAACATCATGAGTAGAACAAGTTAGTAAGCCACATTGGGTCAATTACCATGATAGTCTCTATCTTCCCATCTCTGTTCAGAACTATGACCGCTTCCCCCGTCCTCCAATCATAATACCACCATTTGAAGTAAGGAAATCTTGGACATTGTGCATAGGGGACTCCACTTCAACACTACTTTAGGCCTTCCAGATATAGGATCAACTTCAGACTTATGAATGAACCTCTTGGGTTGTTGAGGTCTGAAGTTTACCCATCTGGTATGGTATTCTTTCTTCAATGCTGCCTCAAACCATCCTGGCATCTTTATCGGGTTGGCATACAAAAGATCTAAGCATGCCAATCGGTTGAGCTCAAATCTAGGAAGTGTCTTCAGATCATGTGGATATCTGAAGTATTCAATCCCTTTCCCCTTTTTAATAGCATAGACTTCCAAATCTTCAAAATAGGCCCATGCGATAATCTTGCCTGACACTTTTTGATGTCTCTTGATTCTGTAAAGTTTGGTAAGGCATTTTGCTTTGGAGGTGCGTGTTGGGTTTTCATTTCAACAAAACAAGCTGCTCATTCAGCTTTCTTAATATCAATATTTGCATCAGAAGCTTGAGCTTTACTTTTATCCTTCTCTTTTTCTTTCTCCATTTCCTCCAGCTTATCAAAGGTATCACTGCCAAAAGTTTCACCCAAATTAGGGATAACGTTGCCCTCAGGGTCAGTGTACTCAGGATAGTGGTCAGCTGTGACATCTTCAATCTCTATTTCATCCACATCCTATAGCTCCTCATCACTTAAGACATCAACTTCTGAAGCATCTTTGACAATTTCATCTGGATTTAATCTGAACATATCAGCCAACTACTCATTTGTCAGATCATGGATGATCTCTCATTCTTCAAGTGTATAGCTCACAGACCTTCTTACTATCCCTTGCAAATCAAGAATCATAGTAAGCTGAGTCTTGACTTTCTGAAGGGGTATAACATCATAGTCCTCAAGCTGTTGAGCATCACTCTTTCCCTGCTCCTGAGATTCTCCAGCTGGAATTGCAGATGATGAGGCTCTTTTTGAGCGCCTCTCCCGTGCAGCTTGGCTTGAGGTTGATGTAGATGCATCACCTTCCTTATCATCCTCATCATCATCATCTCTTTTATCTTTCCCACTCCCTCCAACTTCCTCATCATCATCATCATCATCATCTTCTTCTAATTCATCATCAGAAGTCTCATCATCATCATCTTCTTCATCATCACCATTTCCTTTGATCTTTAGGGGTTCACCCTTTCTCCCCTTCAACTTTAGCATAATCCTCTTGTTTTTCTTCTGCAATCCTTCAATTATTTTCACCGACTCCATCAGATCATTTTGACTCTTCAGTGCATGGTGAGCTCGGCCTAACGCTCTCTCGTACATCATATTCTTTTCAGTGATCTGAGCTATCTGCTTGGATTGGGCGGCATTGACTACCATAAGCTGGTTTATCTGATTAGATCTCAGATCATCTGTTGTGAGCAACTTTAGCACAAGTCATATTAGGCTCGCTAGCTGTTCCTCTAACCCGACAGTGGGTAGAGTATAGCCAGATGTAAATAGGGATTGGGTGGATATACATTCTTGGTGAGTGGTGGTTATCATGGTGGATGTGGTGAAGATGGGAGGAGGAATGGGAGTGGATTGTGGTGGAGTTATGATGGGTATTGTGGGTGAGGTGGAGGTGAGTTTATTAGTGGTGGTGGTAGTATCGGTGGCCGTGGAGATGGTAGTGGGTGTGGTGGTGGCTGAGGTAGTGGTGGTGATGAGGGTGATCCTTTGTCTCTTACTCTTTTGGCCATTGAGGCACCTGCCCAGAAGGCCTACTGTATAGACCTGTATGGTGTGCATGGAGCAGAGATGGCCTTGTATATCCTCGATCTACGTAGGAAAGCAATAATTCCAATGAACTCAGAGGCATTCCGGGAAGTAGTATCGAGATGTGCACATATGTTGTGCTTGGTGCTCATTGTCCATCTATGAGCCATATTTCTGCAACACAAGAAACATATACATTAGATTTATGCATAAGAGATGACAGTTGGAACTTAAACTGTTTTGATCAAACTGGTTCAGTCGTGCGATTGAACCATACGACTGAGTTCAGTCGTGCAATTGAGCCTGCGGCTGAGTTCAGTCGTGTGATTGAGCCTGCGATTGAACTTAGTCGTATGCTAAGCCATGCGGTTGAGTCAGTCATGCAACTGAGTCACCAATTGATTCACTCGTGCGATTGAATCATGCGCCTGGATCAATCGTGCGATTGAGGTTCATATGGAGTGTCTATTCGCATCTTGACCTGTTCGACACTCTAACTCTGAATCTTTGTCACTTTATATTAGACTTCATGTTTAGACTCATTAGATTCACAGGAACTCGAAACAACACTTAATGTCCTTTAAATCAACTTTTATGTCCATTTAGGTGGTCTATTTTAGGGTATTGTCCCGGTTATTGATCTGAACAATTTAGGTCATTTAGGTTCTATTAATCCAATCATTTGGGCTGATTTCAGTTGCAAAGTACCTGTAGATGAGTAGGAAATTAGTTAGTATCACAATTAGGAGTAATCACAATGATCAACAATTTGGCAGAGTATGTGTGTATGGGCAGTTTTAGAGAGTTTTGAAGGGTGGTAAAGGTTACGACCGACTGACCCCTTTATTTATACTGTTTTAAATTTCAGTCGTGCGACTAGACCCATACGCATGCTACATTCGTGCGACTGGGGTTCAGTCGAATGGCTGGCTTATACTCCTTCATCCATTCGTATGATTGGTTCAGTCTTGTGATCCAATCGTATGGTTGTCTCATACTCATGGTCAAATCATGTGACTGGCTCATACTTATGGTTCAATCGTGCGATTGGCTCATCCTTATGATTCAATCATGCGATTGGCTCATACTTATGTGTTTGACCTCATACAATTCAAACACTTAAAATTTTACCTTTTGATATATAACATTATGACCTATGATCATCTCAGACATGATCCTCTTAATTTAACATCATTTGATCACCTCAGACGTGATCCTTTTAGTTTAGAACCAATTGGTCACCTCAGACATGATCCTCTTAATTTAACATTATTTGATCACCTCAGACATGATCCTTTTAGTTTAGAACCGATTGGTCACCTCAGACATGACCACTTTTAGTGAGTGATTCACATATTTCATCTAGTTGTATAGTCCGCCATCCATGCAGCAAAAGACTAGAAAACAGAAAACAACTTGAAATTAAAAGGAAACAAGACATATTTTTGTGGTTTATGTTTAAGATGGAATGAAATCTTTTAGAAAACATCTAACATATTTTTCTTCTTGAGTAGAACAACTTCAAGTTAATTTGATCATTTATGGATAGATTCATTATGGAAGCATATAAGTATATCATAATCATTTGGGGCCTTTTAATATGCACTTTGATGCTAGATTCTTGTTTTGTCCAAGAGTCAATAGCATTTTCAGGAAATCATACTAGAGCTATATGATGTGCATAATGATTTTGACTGTCAAAAGTTGCAGCCACAGTGATTGTCAGTATAGATGCCCCCTTAAATCCATACACAGATTTTTGACTCACATTGGCGATGAGTTAGATTTAATTATTTCAACAAGCATTTGTGGATCCCACACTTATATGGTAATCAACATTCCTCAGGAGATTTTTGAGCGGTCTACGGGTATTTGACCAGAAGAAACTATTCTTTGAGCTTTCAATGAGATGCCAAGCCTCATGTCAGTGCCATCGCATAACAGAGAAGCGTAAACAACAATGAATTCTATAATATTTAGGTTATGCTTATCCTCAAGTCAGTGCCACCGCACAGTAGAGAGGCACACAACCTATCTTCTGATTAGAGCATTTATTTTTCTTTTGCACATAACGCACCAATAACATTAGTCATTAGCTTGATCGCACTTAGCAGTTTTTCCATGTGCTTTGCTCAATTAAATGGTCATCCGTACACATTTGTGGTGTTTATTTTTCTCACCACCCCTTATTGGAAATGCGTTGATTGTGTTAACCAAGGATAAGATGTGAACCCACAACAAGTTGAACAAATTAGTTTTAATTTAATTCACCAATGAAGTCTACCCATCTATTGTGTTGAATCTACCGACACATCATATAACGAACTAGCAACCTCTAGGTCTACTTTCTCTATGTTATCTCAGTAGCAGACTAGTTTTACTATCATTTTTCTTTTATTGTGCTCTGACTTGTACTTTGACTTTAGCATCTTGATCATTTAAATCCTTTTGAAGTCCCAAACAATTTGTTCCCTGTGTACTATCATTTTCCATAAACTTTGAATCAAAATCGGAGATTTGATTTCATTTCTTCCAGCTAATCTGCCCTCCCACCTCATTTTTTGTTTTTAAGTAAATAAATACTGCAACTAAGTAAATACTAAACTAAACTATTCTCCCCCTAAAATTCTAAAACCAAAATTCTTTTTGTGTTTTTGGATTTTAATAGACATGAAAATAAAATAAAAGAAAATAAATAATAAACTAAGAAAATACTTGTCGGACTAAGAACTTTCGTCTTCTTGAATCACATCACTTTTCTTTTTCACACCATTAACCTCTAAAAGATATAAAAACCGAGGTTTGTCAAATGCTTTTGTGTAGAGGTCGGCGAGTTGAAAATCCGTATTAATATTAACAGCATCGATTAATTGCTTTTCAAAACAGTCACGTATAAAGTGATATTTAATACCCATATGTTTTGTTTTCGGGTGTTGGGACGGATTTTTGTTAACAATTGCAGCAGAATTATCAACAAAGATAGAGGTGTTAGAAAATTGCAAACCGTAGTCGCGCATTTGCTGTTGAATCCAAATGATATGTGTACAACAACTTGCAGCAACAACATATTCAGCTTCAAATAGCGCGTAATATTTGATTCTGTGTACCACTTGTTAGGACCGTGTACGACTGAGTTCAGTCGTGCGGATGGAGTATACGATTGAGTTTAATCGTACGAATAGACCAATCGTGCGACTGAAGGCTGCTGTGTTTGTAAAATCGAATATTTTGACACTTTGACACAAAATACGAGTTTCCCAGGAACCCTAATCTGCCGTATAATGAAAAACTGAGACTTTAATCCATTCAAATGTTGAAAACACCTTTTGAAGCAAAGTGGTGACTTTTTTTATTTAAAACGCAGGTTTTAACACCAAAACTAATCGAATCCAACGCAAAATCACGAGCCAAGGCTCTGATACCACTTGTTGGGACTGTGTACGTACGGAGTACTAACGGATTCTGTGTGAAACTAGATCAAATAGTGCGGAATCCTATTTGATTGGCGATCCAATCAGTGAGAACGATAACCCGATCG
>BJCM01213684.1:0-12950 GCA_018326385.1 Flaveria bidentis
TCTTTTATATGATCACTGCAAAACTGTTTATGTTTGAATAACTCTCTTGAACTCACCAACCATTGTGTTGACATTTTAGTATGCTATTCTCAGGTCAGTAACCCGCATTGCCATAGGAGCACTTCACGGCTACACTTGCATCATAAGACTCAGTTTCAAGACATTATATCTGTTTTCAATGTTTTGTATTGTTTCTTGGGTTGGCACATGTTTTGCCACATTTTACATTTCTATTTCTTTGGGTTGTTTCTATTATACGCTTCCGCACAGTTTTCAAGTTTTACTTGGGTTGATGTGGTTTATTATTGCATATAGAGTCGTTCTGAGTAACTATTGACTGTGATCCTGGTTTGTTCACACGCCTCGCGGTTAAACTCCGCACGTGGATTTTGAGGGTGTGACATTAATCCCAACATTTTTTACTTTTTAATTTGGAACTATACATTTTATATTTATAAAAATTTCGTTTTACGTTTAGTGTGGGTGTAATACAATGTTTTATGTTTATTTTATTTCCCGTTAATGGCAACGTTGCAAGATGCTGATCGTAGATCTACTTAAATATTGTTTTGGATATTTAAGTTTCGAATGCATGATTTAACGTTTTTATATCTACCTTTTATTTGATTCTATTTTTATTTGTTTTTAACATGAGCTTTTTTCGGTGTCCACTATCCAATGCCGATAGTAAGTCACTGATAATGTTTGGTATAGTTTTACGCCTAGAGTTAGTAACATAAAAAACTTAATACTAGTTAATTATCTAAAATGTATCTTCGTGAATATTTCTGATAGAAATTTAGAGTGGTCGACATAGGTGTATGGCCTGCAGTCGTGCAATATTTAAAATAGATGTGCGGGAAATGAATACTTTTCGAAAATAGTTTCCGATATTTTATTAATCATTTTATCCTCGTTTGCTTTGATTTTTCAATGTTTACGCCCATTTGTTTACTAATTTTCTTTTCAAGAATAAAAAGATAGATCATTATTATTAATCCTTCCATATAATCGAACGGCCATTGCTAACGACCCATTGACATTCCTTTTTCTCACTTGTTATTAACGATGAATTAAAAACTATATTCCATGCAATATTTAAGCCATGACATTCTCTCTTTTTAACCTCATAAAAACGACTTTGACAACCTTTCTGCACCATCCTATATTTCACAAAATATAATTAAAGCAACGTGTCTTGCACGGAAAAAGAGTGCAAATTTATATATTTTAAACATAAAATTATGAAAAGTGGTATGCATTTTTAGCAAATAAGGAGTATTCCCTATGATTTATATGAACAAATAAAATGATAAGAGCTATAGAGTGCATAGGTGCGTGGAATGGTTTTCTTGTGGACTGAAGTTAGCATTGACTAAAAGTTGTTAGTTGTTGCGGCTTGTATAAGAACTGTTAGAACAGTGAATAAGGTGTGTAGAAAGTGTATTCGTGTTCTATATCTTTCAATCATTCTTGTAATCTTGCTTAATTTAGAAGCCATTCCCAATTAAAACTTCTCTTTTACCAATGTTAACGACTGATCATTGATCAATTAATCTCATTTGTCTCTCTTCTTAATCTGATTACTATCAGATTGTATCATTGGTATTCGAGCTTCAATCCTCGAAGTTCAATTTTGGGTGATAATCGATGACTCGTCAAACGGAATTGGTTCCTCAAGTTAAACTAGATGATCGAAACAGCGGTGAATCTTCTGGTCAAGGTGTTGGAGATAATAATTCGAGATGGGCGCAACAGTTGAAAGAATGTTTACAATCAATTGCGGCAAATCCTCTAGATCAAGAGGAGTCGATTGCTGATATCAGGAAAGAATAGGCTCAGTCGATGTTAGCCATGAAAGAAGCTATCAAAGACTTGGCTAATTCTTTGAATAATCATATTGATCAATCGATTGGTGGTGGTAGTATTCATGCTCATTCGGGAGAAGGTAATGGATTTCAATTTTCATGTCTGAATTGAAGAATTTGAAGCAAGCTGCTTATGCAAAAGAATATCATTATGCCGTTGATATAACTGTAAGAAATTAAATTTGGCTCTTGAATATGTCTTGAGTTGTGTTTAACACGGATTGGAGGAAGAAATTCAATTGCATGTCCGTATGTTTAATCCAAAAGATGTTCAAGAAGCCTATGGATTGGTGAAATTGTAGGAAACTTCCTTGAATCTTAAGAGAGATAAGGGGGAAATTATTAAATCTTGGGGGGCATGCACTTACTAGTAAAGGAATATTGCCTTATGTCAAACCATTAACAACAATAAAGCTTGTCAATAAGACATCATGAAACACCAAGCGAACTCTTACAACTGTACAATTGGAAGAGAAACAGGCAAAAGGTTTATGTTATGTGTGTGATGAACATTGTAGTAAGGGACATATTTGTAAAGGGAAAAAGCCTTAATCATATCATATTGAAGTGGTAGGGTTGGATGATGATGTGGCGGAAAACATTTGTCCAAATGAAGTAGAATTTGCATAAATCTCGGTCAATGCATTGGATAGCAATGATGCTTACCAGTCCATGGTCAATGCATTGGATAGCAATGATGCTTACCAGTCCATGCAAGTAACGAGTCATATTAGGAAGATGGTTGTGAAAATCTTGATGGATACATGGAGTTCTCATAACTTTATTGACTAAAAACTAGCATTGACCTTAGTTATCTGGTGGTCTACAAATCACCGATGGTTGTTAAGGTTGTTGATAGGAGTCAAGTTCTTTGTTATAAGATGATTTTGGGTTTTTAGTGGAAAATTCATGAAATTTTGTTTGAAGCTGATGTGTATATCATGCCTGCAAGGGGTTGTGACATGGTGTTTGGAGTTTAGTGGTTTGTACAACTAGGAAGCATTCATTTGAATTATCAAAATCGGTTAATTGAGTTTCATTACAAGGGTCAAAGAGTAGTGCTAAGAGGCGGCATTGCTAAGAAACTGGTTATTGTTAACAAGTGTAGTTTAAACAAGTTAGTTTAGCAATGTGGGGAGCTTTCTATGATGCAAGTAAATGCAGTAGAAGGACAGTCTACTACTATACTCCCACCTCGATAGTTTTACTAGCTATTTCCACTCATGACCCTCATTCTGAAGATATTCAGACCTTGTTGTAGGAATTCAAAGTTGTCTTTTGGGACTTAGATTTTTTACCTCCATTTAGGGAAGGATTTGATCACAAGATTCCCCTACAAGCTAGTACTAAAGGCCTTAATCTTAAGCCTTATCGATATCCTTTTATTCAAAAGGACATCGATGAAAAAATGACTAAAGAATTACTTAATCAATGGGAGATTCGTCACAACAATAGTTCGTTTGCTTTACTGTTAGTATTGGTTAAAAAAGGATGGAGAATAGCTAATATGTATTGATTACAGAAAACTAAATCAGGCCACTATTCTATATAGGTTTCCAATTACCTTGGTTGAGCAATTATTGGATGAAATTCATGGTACTACTTATTTCTCCAAGCTCCATTTACAGTCTGGATACTATTCGATTCAAGTCTATCTAGATGAAATTCATAAGACCACTTTAAAAACTTATAACAAACATTATGTTAGGACCGTTTTCGGTACGGAGTACTAACTGATTTACGTATGTACCAAACCAAATAGTGCAAAATACTATTTGATTGGTGATCCAATCAGTGAGAACGCAAGTATAATCAATCTAAGACTGAATCTAAACGTTATGAACGATTTTAAGATGATTATTAGCGATCTATGAATTTGGAACAAGTGTTCTTGGGTCTCTGGACGGCTAGGGTATGATTTAGTACGTAGGTATTCGAATTGTCATGTTTTTCCACGAATTAAGTGGTATTTATAGGTTAGGGTTTCCATTCGTATGACTGAACAATTTGCATGGTTTAGTCGTGCGACTGAAGTATGCGGTTGATTCATCCACACGACTGAAGATCCAGTCGTGCGACTAATTCAATCTCATGTCACAATCATGCGACTGATCCAGTCTCCTGATTCAGTCGTGCGACTGGTCCATTAGCATGAAGTATTTATGTGTATGGTCCATTAGCATGGTCCATTTGCATAAGAACTTCATACAATTAAGTTTAAACATGTTTCTCAACCATTTTTTACTAAGAACTATGCAAACAACCACAAACCTATATAGTTAGTTCAATACACAATTAACAATGAAATATTAAACATTATAAGCATAAACCACACATTGTATTTCATTCATACCCATTCATTACATATGTGTAAGACATGAAAGAAATTTTACATTGAGCTCCTAAACTAGGTACATATGTATCAACATATTATGAATTTGTAGTCATGCCTTTCGGCTTGATTAATTCTCCCAGCTTAATGAATCATGTTTTCTGGGAGCATATAAGGAAGTTTGTGTTGTATTTTTGATGATATTTTGATCTAAAGTCCCACTTAGACTTCACATTTATATCATCTGTTAGGATCCGGTATTTGGACAAAACACCAACTGATTAACGTGTAAACCAAACTAAATAGTACGGAATCCTATTTGATTGGCGATCCAATCAGTGAGAACGCACGTAGACACAATAATGTATTGAATCTAACATCAAGAATCGATAAGGAATCGATCTACATCGTTCTATGAACTTGGAGTACGAACTTAGAGGCTTCTGGACGGCTAGGGTACGTCTGGAGTCGAAGTGTATTTAATGCTTACGTTTTTTCACGAATTAGGTGGTATTTATAGGTTTGGGTTGCTCATTCGGGCGATTGAACCATTAGCATGGTTCAGTCGTGCGATTGAGTCATACGGTTGGTTCATTCGCCTGACTGAGTGTTCAGTCGTGCGACTGAGCCATTCTTATGTGACAATCATACGACTGATCCAGTCTCCTGGTTCAGTCATGCGGCTGAGTCATTCGCATGAAGTTGTTCATGCGTATGGTCCATTAGCATGAGCCATTCGCATGATAAGTTCTTGTTATTAAGTTTGAATGTATTAAATGTCATAACAATATTTATATTAATTCAATCAACCACAAACCTATATAATCAAGTCAATATACGTTAAACAACTCATTAATGAAATATTAAATATTACAAATCACAATCCAATATTCTTATTTCATTAAGTACCTAATATTACATAAGTGCAAGACATTCAAAACATATTACATTGAGATCAGGATCTAGGTACATATGTATCAACATCATCCTTAGGTATTGCTATGCTTACTTTGAGACCTTCAGTTGGTGGCTAAGCAGTCTAAGTGTGCTTTCAAGGCTAAGGAGTTAGAATATTTAGGTCATATTATTTCAAATACCGGGGTGCAACTAATTTGAGAAAAGTTAAAGCCACTCAAGAGTGGCCTAGACCTTCTAATAGTAAACGATTGTGAGAGTTCCTGGGTCTTACAGGCTCCAATAGGTGCTTTGTCAAAAATTATGAAAATATTATGCTGGATCATTATTGGTCTCTTAACAAAAGTTTATCTCTCAAACTCAATTTATCTTACACGGATAGACGAAGAAGAATCTCTAACTAAGTTGACAATAATATAATAAGTAAATGATCACAAGAATGGTTTTTCAAGATACTAGTATATATTACTTCTCAACTTAGTATTACAAGACTCTTTTAAGCATGACTTAATGAGTTATAATGAGAAACATATATACTACTATCAATAGCTGGTTATACTTATAATACCAGCTGGAATTTACATTTAGACAAATAGTACATTGCTAGAAGTAAAGCATCTATAAATAAAATACTATCCTAGATTAGGTAGTCATGACATATACATGACTTAACTTTTGTCACCAACTAAAGTGGGTAACTATACTAACTGATAAAGGGTGAATAATGAATTAAAGTATGGTCAACTACTTGGGCATGGGAAAATGTCATGCAGTATATTAAAGTTGGCTGCAAGTGTTAGTCGGACCATACTTTTGTCCACTGGTTCATAGTTGGTTCTTCCAAAGCTTAAATGGATTCGGAAGAGTAAGTTCTTTTAATGCCATTTATACTTCGGAAGAATCATCTTCTGATACTTCTGCAAGTCTTTATGACTTTGTTCTTCGGAAGACTTTGTCTTAGATCTTCAATCTTCTAAGCGTTTATACTTCGGAAGTAGAACTACTTAGTCTCGGAAGACTGAGTTCTACCTTCAAAAGTTCTTCATTCTTGAGCTTCGAAAGATCTTCAACTTGTCTTTGGAAGAGTAGCTTTGTCTTCAGAACCCTTCTTCAGTTGTACTGCAAAAACTTCTAAGTGTTGTTTTGGTTACCAACCTCATATGACCCAACAAACTTCTCCTAGGCTGATGCTACCAAAACTTCACTCCCTTCTACTCTTCAAAGGTTTCAACACTAAGGAAAGGAAGTATTTGTATTTCTCCTTGTTCTTTCCTGATATGGTGCTGAGAAGCTTGTACAAGTCATTCATTGATAGAAGATCTAGTTAGTTGCTCTGAATGACAAATACCCTCTGTTGTGGCCCTACGATGAGAGTTAGTTGATGGGAGTTGTAGTCATACTCCCATATAACTATGGAATCATAAGTAAGGCCTTCAACCATTTGAAGACATGTTCATCCTTTTTGTAGTTGTACCCTTTTGTTCTTCCTTTTCTCTCATCTTCAACTCCTTTTCAGTCTTGGCTTTCTTTGTTAGTGCAAGGCCCCGTTCCCGGGACGCTCACAGCTCGTTAATCATCGCACATAAAACATATGATATACATTAACTTAATTAAAACATCACAGCGGAATGAATTTAAACCATCATTTCATTTCATATAAATATTCGCTTTTGAAAAATAATACAACAGTGTTAACAATTACAAAACCTCATTTGTTTGCATTACAACGCAAACACATTATCGCCACATAAAATGGATGGCATTAAAAACAAGCCAAGTAGCCATCCCGTGCCATCCTCAGCAACAATTACCTGCCAACTGGAAACACATAAAAGTCAGCGTTGCTGAGTGAATTCTAGTTTTACAAAAACATTATATTACCTTTCGTTCGTTAAAACATTTTCTTTACTATTGCACATGATCACACATCATACGTACATCAAGGTAATAATTAGTATCTTCTTTCATCATTCGTTTCATACATTTCGCATGTTTTGCACATTTCGTACATATCACACTTTTCGTACAATTATTATCTTTTCACTTCTATCTTAGTCCTGTCATGTACTAAACCCCCCTCTTGAGCACAAAACTATATCATCTAGGGTTAAGCGACAAGGACCCATATCGCACATCTCGCACGTGTCGCACGTATGTAGTAGTCTCATAGACCAACTCCCCCTATGGTGAACCCTTAAGGGTTAGCCAATATCGCACGTTGTAAAGACACAGTTGAGCTAACAACTCTTAATAAGTTGTGAAACTCCTTTCATTTGCCTGCAAGACTTTCATTTGTTCATTATGTTCCAGTTTCATTATCTTAAATCTTTCACTTCATTAAGATAATACTTTACGTTCATTATCATAATCACACCACGTAAAGTCACATCATAATACGTAGTAAGGAACATAAGAACACATATCATACATAAGCATAACATCACCACGCATCATCATACATAACATATACCATCACACGTCATCATAAACATCATGCATCATAAACATTATGCATCATACATTCGCATTCAAATACATATGCACCAAAAGCATAAGTTATCATAAAACATAGCTGATCCTCCGCGGAACAACGGGGGTTCGGGGGCGGTAGCCCCTGACAGCGGGGTCCTAGGGGCAACAGTCCCTAGTGGGGTCCAAGGGGCAACGCCCCTGGCTGGGGCCGGGCTTCCAGGTCAGCGCAAAACTTTTTTATTTTAGAACATGTATATAGCACACTTTATTATAGACAAATCGATCTTCCTATTAAAATCTCTTAAAATCTTGGTCGTTTAAAACGTATTTTTGGTATGCATTTTCAGCCCCAAACTAGTTCAAAACCTTTAAGTATGGGATCTAGAACTCACTTGGATTCGATGAGTAGCTTCTCAATCAAGCTTTCAAAGCAAGGGTCGCAATACACAGCCTGCAGATAAGTTAACACTCAAAGAAGTTAATTTCTGTCTAATTTCGCTGCTAATTTCGCTGCAGGATCAACAATTTCGCTGCTAGTTTCGCCAGTAGTTTCGCTGCCACCTTCGCTGGCAGTTTCGCTGGCATCTTCACTGCTAAATTCGCTGCCAGTTTTGCCCAACTTTTGTTGACTAACCATGTCTGCGAAACTACCAATGAAACTATAGTTTCGCAAGAAGTCTTCATAGTTTCGCTGGACGACTACACAATTTCGATGGATGAACCCTTAATTTTGCAGAACGGGCTGAAAATTAGGAACCAACCCATTTTTGACCCAAAACGTCAATCTTTTATATCCAAAACCTTGGTTTATCACCCAATAAGCTATATCTAAGCTTCTTACATGTTTTCTTACACAAAAATATAAGTTTCAGGCAAATCTTTGCCACTTTCAAAACCCCCAAGCCCTATAATTCGGGTTTACATCAAAAGAAATGATTAAATTATGTTTCTTACCTGGATTCTTGGTGTTTTCTTGTTGTTTGTATGCCCACGAACACCGATCTTCAATCTTGTAATCAACCGAGCCTTGAATCTTCAATTCTCTCAACTTTCTCTCTCTAAACTCTCTCTTTAGAATTAGGGTGTTGAGTTGCAAATGATAGTTGCTCAAGCTAATCCGTTTATATATATCGGGCGTTCTCGAGACCTTTAACTCGCCAAATGCATAACCTGTGAGGTCTTCTCGGTACATACTCCATTACTCGCTTATTTTCTTTAAATAATCTCGGCTAATACCCTTATTATTAATTTCCTTGTTTCTACTCTATTCCGAGTGTTACAAGTCCACCCCCTTATTTAGCTTTCGTCCTCGAAACATGTTAGTCGCTGAATAGTTGAGGGTAATGCTGCTTCATCTCCTCCTCAACTTCCCAAGTGGACTCTGCTCCTAACCTGTGCTTCCACTATACACGTACCAAGGGAACCACCTTATTCCTTAGCCTATTCTCTTTGCAATCGATGAGCGCCACTGGTCGCTCCACATAATTGTGCCTTTCATCCACTTCAATGTCTTCTAGTGGCACCACCATATCCTTGTTGGCTAAGCATTTTCTTAAGTGAGATACATGGAATGTCGGATGAATTCCATTTAACTCACTAGGCAACTGCAACCTATAGGCCACCTCTCCTACTTGAGCAATAATTCGGAAAGGCCCTATGTATCTTGGGCTCAACTTGCCCCGCTTCCTAAACTGAATGATGCCCTTTGAAGGCAAGACTTTCAACATAACTATTTCACCCACCTGGAACTCAATTGGTCTATGTCGTTTATCGGTGTACGACTTTTGCCTATCTTAGCTGCCTTCATAAAGGAGTCATAGCCTAGACCACCTCGACGCTCCCTAACTCTATATGGCCAATATCACCCCAACAAGAGGGTGTTCTACATCTCCTACCTTATAGCATCTCATAAGGAGGCATGCCAATGCTGGCATGGTAGCTATTGTTATATGAGAACTCGGCTAACGGTAAGTGGTCATCCCAACTTCCTCCGAATCCAATAACGCATGCCCTTAGCATATCTTATTGCATTTGAATGCTCCTTTCTGACTGACCATCCGTCTGGGGATGATAAGTCGTGCTAATATGTAACCTTGTCCCCATAGCATCATTAAATCTCTTCCAAAACTTGGATTAAATCGGGTGTCACGACCTGACACGATAGACACCAGTACACCATTATGACTTACAATCTCCTTGATGAATAGATCTGCTAATCTTTCGGAAGAATACGTCTCGCGGATCGGTAGGAAGTGAGCACTCTTTGTCAAATGATCAACTATCACCCATATGGCATCATACCCTTTCACGGTACCCGGCAACTTCGTAATAAAGTCCATGGTGATATGCTCCCACTTCCACTCAGGTATGTCGAAAGGTTGGATCTTCCCGTATGGCTCCTAATGCTTGGCCTTCACTTTCTAACAAGTAAGTCACTTACTCACGTACTCCACTACGTCACGCTTCGTACCCGACCACCAATAATCATTCTAAATGTCTTGATACATCTTTGTAGCACAAGGATGAATGGAGTATCGAGTCTTATGAGTTTCGACCATAATCCTCCCACTTAGATCCCCATTATGAGGAATCCACATTTGTCCGAATCTGGTTCAAACACCGAGAGTGTTTTTACCCAATTCCGTAACCATACCTCTCAACATTTCAGAGTTAAGATGATCTTCCTTCAATGCCTTATCTTGAAACTCCTTGACCTGCTTTTTCACATCAGAGGTCATAATCAAATGATAAGTCTTCACCCGAATCGGCTCGGGTCTCTCCTTTCGGCTGAGGGTATCTACCACCACGTTGGCCTTTCCTGGATGGTAATGGATCTCGCAATCATAATCCTTTATGAGCTCCAACCATCTCCTCTGCCAAATGTTAAAGTTCTTCTGCTCAAAGAAGTACTTCAAGCCCTTGTGGTCAATGAATATGGTGCACTTCGTCCCATACAGGTAGTGCCTCCAAATCTTTAACGTGAAGACCATAGCTGCTAGCTCCAAGTCATGAGTAGGATAATTAACCTCAGGAACTTTCAACTATCTGGATGTGTAGGCTATAACATTTACTCACTGCATAGAGACGCATCCTAACCCCGAGTAAGAAGCATCTGAATAAACCCCCAAATCTTCGATTCCATCGGGTAACGAGAAGAAAGGAGCTTGAGTCAACCTCGCCTTTAACTCCTCAAACGCATTCTCTTGAGCTTGACCCGATTCAAACTTTACATCCTTACGGGTCAACTTAGTCAACGGAGAAGCTATCTTAGAGTTGTGTTGAATGAATCTTGTGTAATAGCCCACCAAACCCAAGAAACTATGAATCTCGGATGGCGTCTTGGGTGACTTCCATTGCATCACCGCCTCCACCTTTGCCGGGTCCACCATAATCCACTTGGGATTCACCACGTGACTTAAGAACTGAACCTCTCATAGCCAGAATGCGCAGTTGGAGAACTTAGCATACAACTTCTCCCTTCTCAACGTCTCCAACACCTCTCGAATATGACCGACATCCTCCTCCTCACTCTTGGAATAAATCAAGATATCATCGATAAACCCAATCACTGATTTATTCAACATCGGTCACCACACTCGATTCATCAAGTCCATATAAGCGGCTGGTGTGTTGGTCAAACCAAAAGACATAACGAGAATCTTGTAGTGTCCATAACGCGTGCAAAAAGCTGTTTTAGAAATATCTTGCTCCATAACGTTCAGCTGATGGTAGCGAGATTGAAGATCTATCCTCGAGAACCAATTAGCACCTTGGAGCTGATCAAATAGGTCATCGATCCTTGGCAATGGATACCGATTCTTCATCGTCAACTTGTTCAGCTCCCGATAGTCAATAGACATCCTCATACTACTGTCCTTCTTCTTCACGAATAAGACCGGAGCACCCAAAGGAGAGATACTTATGAAGTCGCTGGATCGGTTGACATCCGAGCATGTTCTTGATGGAAGGAAACAAAACCAAAACCAAGATACAAACAATAGAATGAACAAGAATATAACGGTTTCATTGATAAAAACCTAATGATTACAAGCTCGTTAAACATAAGAATCAAGACTCTTGGCAACGAGAGATCGAGCATGATCTCCCCTCTCATCCGGCAGCATCTTGTCCCCGGGCTGACTCCTCACTCTTCTACACAATGAAAAATGGTATTTATAGGCCTAAGCCCATATCAGATGCGACTAGGCCCATTCCTACGATTGGACCATGCGTATGGTTCAATCGTACAGCTGGACCCAGTCACATTTGATATGGGCTGAGGCCTATAAATACTAGTTTTATTGTGTCGGATGAGAGGGGAGATCATGCTCGATCTCCCCTTGCAAAGAGTCTTGATTCTTATGTTTAACGAGCTTGTAATCATTAGGTTTTTATCAATGAAACCGTTATATTCTTGTTTGTTGTATTGTTTGTCTCTTGGTTTTGGTTTTGTTTCCTTCTGTCAAGAATAGCTCAGATGTCAACCGATCCAGCGACTTCACAATTGGTATCAGAGCCGGTTACTGCTAGAATGTTCTAACAATTCTTCTAGCAACCGGAGCTCTTAATTTCTGGATCTATTTCGTGTTCTTTAATGTTTAACCCACTTCGTATTCTTCGTTCTTTTCTTAGATCATGTTACGTATGTCATGTCTTAGTTAAAATCAAACTCGGAACCACGTTCTTGTCACCCTTGCGAATCTGATGATGTCTAATTTGTTTCGGTTCATGTAAAATTCATCAGATCAGGGTTTTTGGCGGCCATGACGACTGTAGATTTGAAAATCTGCGTGCAGATCTGCTCATGCAACTGGACCATGAGTATGGATTTTTTGTATTACTAGACCATGCTAATGGACCATTCGTATGACTAGACCATACGACTGGACAAGTCGTATGTTCAGTTGTGTTGATACATGTGTACCTTGATTCTAATCTTAATGTAATACGTCTGTATTGTCTTAGACATATGTAATAGTTGGGTACTTAATGAAATGCAAATGTTTGGTTGTGTTTATAATGTTTAATATTTCATTAATGAGTTGTTTAACACGTATCGAATTGATTATATAGGTTTGTGGTTGTTGTTTGAACTAATATCAATAATATATTGATCATGAATACAATCAAACTTAGTAATATGAAGTTATCATATAATTGGCCCATGCTAATGGACCATACGCATGAATAACTTCATGCGAATGACTCAGTCGCACGACTGAACCAGGAGACTGGATCAGTCGTATGATTGTAACATGAGATTGGCTCAGTCGCACGACTGAACACTCAGTCGTGCGAATGGATTAACCGCATGGCTCAATCGCACGACTGAACCATGCTAATGGTTTAGTCGCCCGAATGAG
>BJCM01213689.1:0-19166 GCA_018326385.1 Flaveria bidentis
AAGTCTTCCTCAAACTCGACCGTAAGAGAGTTCGAACACCTAAACCCAACAATACATACACACAATCGAACATACAACACACATAAGCACATAATCGACACAAGAACTTAATAAAATCACATAAAATCATCGAATCCCTACCTTGAATCCGGCTTTCTCCTTGTTCTTCTTCGAGTCCCGACAGCACTCTTCTCCTCTCTGCAATTTCGTCTGAAAAAGGGCGTGGTGGGGGAAATGGGCGACCATGCCCTCTTTTAACCGCCACTCCCTGTACCTTCTTGTCCTTTTTACACTCTTAGTCCTTTATCTTGGGTTAAATTTGCATTTGTTACCTTTATTATTCCTTTTCTGTATCCGGGTGTTACATCATCCATCTTGTGATTCCTTACACCCAATCACGATTAATGTTGGAATTCCCTTTTAATTCATAGTTAATGCTTCCAAAATGCGTTAATTATAAGACATTTCTTGTTAATTCAATATCTCTCATGCCTGTGATCGAAGATAGATTTTTTATGGGTGATACAAATAACCCTTGTTTGAAGACATCATGGGTTTGCCCCGCTATCTCACACAAGGATATGGGATTTGCCTATGTTGACAAATAAACACCATGGACTTATCGTCCATAATGAAACTTGCATCATTACCTTGAACAATACAAAAGTGGTCTTGAACCATTTGTAACATTTGGTCTTTCATACCAACCAATATTTTATTTTTTGTCCTAATGAGTTCACATATTGTTTCTGTTTGCAAAAGTGAAGACTATATAAAAAGTCACCCATCCAAGATTCTTAAACACATTTAACTATGGAGTTTTCTTTTTATCCACGACTCATGTGCCTAAACATGTAGATAATATTTGAGGTTAAGCATTTTTAATATCCAGAATCTATCTTGCTGATGAAATGGAACCAAAATATGTGATATGATATTTGTCTAAGATTTCAAACACATAATATCTAAGTGGTTGTTTGGCAACTTCTGAATGATTAAGTGTTGATCCAATAAGAAGTCTGAACCAATAAGAGGTCTAAACCATTAAGTGTTGAACCATTAAGAGGTCTGAACCATTAAGAGCTAGTATAGCGTTTAACTATTCAAATACAAATGTCTAACCAATTTAGATAAGAGTTCTTAACCATTTAACATTAGACCTCTTAACCATTCAACACTAGTATAATGCTTAACCATTTAGAGGCAAATGTTTGAACCATTCAGACATTATTTTCAAAACAAACAGTCTGAACCATTAAGTGTTAAACCATTCAGACATCTGAACCATTAAGAGGCTGATTAAGAGAATGCCAAACAGTCCCTTAATAGATAAACATGTTAGATATTGTTACTAGATAGAATTTTGTCAAAAAAAAACAAGCATCTTAAAGATGTCTAATGTAATTATATGTGAACCACCACTTGACACTAGATCATGGAATTCTTATAACAAATTGAGAATCAACAATCTTTTCATATAAAAGCATTAAAATTCATCTTGGTAATTCTAGCCCAATCTTCATTTATGGAAACTCACATTTGACATCAAATGTTGAAACAAATACTTTTTAGGGAATTCTACTAGAATGATTAATGCTCACCAGGATTTTATCAAAATGTTTATGATTTTTCAGCTCTTTATTTCACACATTTTCAGCCTATAGGCTACGTGCTAAGCCAATGGATTAGGTACTGAAATAAAGAAAGTTCCATGTGTGGATTATTTTGGGACATGTCACGTGTAAAGTTATAGGTTGAGCTAGCCGGTTGAACCATAACTTTGAATTAAGCATGCGAGTTAGCTTAGCATATAACTTTACACATTGCATAATTTGAAATGGTCATGTGATTTTCTTTGTTTCAGTGCTTGGTATGCCGAGTTAGCCTGTAGGATGAAAATGAGTGAAATGAAGGGTTGAGATTGATTGGAAATACCATGAAAGACTATAAGACTAGCATGCTAAAAAATCATGACTATTTTGATAAAAAGCTGGTCAGTTTTGCCTATTTTAATAAAAGTCTTATATTTTCTAGCAACCTAAGTCAATAGCTTACATACGTGAATATATTATGATATCTGATCAGTTGCTAAAACAACATATATTCTACGAAAGCATCATGTCTTGATTGTTACTTGTTGAATAAATGTGAAGTGTTGCAATCTTAAACTTTAGGGGGCCATTGTGTCAATATCAATAGTTGACGGGTTCAGTTTGGAGTTAGTTAGTTCAGTTGTTAATCAGTTGTTATAAGTCATCAACTAATGTATTAGAGTGATAGAGTTTTCTTTGTCATTGTATTCAAGATCCATTGTTCATAATCGATCATTGATTATTGATTGTTTCAATTGATTGAGTTCCAATTCTGCATTAGTTTGAACAATTAGTATCAAAGCCATCGGCTCAAGTTGATTCGTAATAAAGAGGCTGTTTTGATCAATCGAAACTGAAAAGAATGAAAACAACAAAGTTTGATTTGGAGAAGTTCAATGGAAAGAATGAATTCAGTTTGTGGCGATTGAAGATGAGAGCCTTGCTAGTTCATAATGGTGTTGTGGATGCGTTGAAGGGTGAAGCAGGTATGCCAACAACCATGTCCGAAAAGGAAAAGAAGGAGATGATGGAGAAAGCTCACAATGCTATAATCATGAGTCTTGGGGATAGAGTCCTCAGAGAGGTTTCAAAAGAAACCATAGCTGCAGGTGTCTGGTCAAAATTAGAGGGGTTGTACATGACTAAGCCTCTTGCGAATCAGTTGTATCTCAAGAAAAGGTTATACACCTTCCAGATGAATCAAGGTCAATCAATGGAAGATCACATATATGAATTCAATAAATTGTTATTGGATTTGGAAAACATAGAGGTGACCATTGAAGATGAAGATAGACAATAATATTCTTGGCTTCATTACCATATGTGTATTAACACATTTGTGAATACCCTGATCTTTGGGAGAGATACATTATCGATGGATGAAGTGTTGGTAGCTATGAACTCAAAGTAACTACAAAAAAGGGCAGAAGTTAAAGAAGAGGGTGCTGATGGCCTCATTGTTAGAGGCAGACCTGAGGTAAAGAGTGCAAGATTTAAAGGCTCTATGAGGTCGTAGTCCAAGACAAAAAGAAGGTGCTACATTTTTAATTCAGAGCAGCACTAGAAGAAATACTGCCTAGACACGAACAAGAAGAAGAGAGCTGAGTACAAGTACCCCAAAGAGCTCTGTGAGTTAGTCAACTGACATAAGTTCTGAGGGGTATGATAGTGTTGATGTTCTAGTAGCCATAAATTCTGGTATCAAGAATGAGTGGATACTAGACTCTGGGTGCTCTTATCATATGACTTCAAGGAAAGATTTCTTCCAAGAGTTGCAAGTGGGAAGTCAAGGAGTAGTCCAATTGGGGGATGATAGGCCCTGTGAAATACAATGCATTGGTACCATTAGCTTTAGGCTTGACAACGGATCAGAAATAACACTAGTTGATGTCAGGTATATCCCTAGCCTAAAAAGAAATCTGATATCTCTTGGTACTTTTGAAAGTAGTGGATATTGTGTGAGTCTCAAGAATGGAAAAACCAAGGTCATCAAAGGAGCAAAAATAGTTTTAACTGGTACCAGGAAAAGCATTAATACATACTTCTTAGATAGTAAGGTATTATTGGGAAATGTAAATGTTCATGAGGGGAGACAAGACTCCAATGCCATGATTTGGCATAAGAGAATGGGTCATATTAACACCCAAGGCTTGGTTGAGTTGAAGAAGCAGCAGTTAGTCAATAATATACTAGACTGTGATGTTGGGTTTTGTGAACATTGTGTGATGGGTAAGACACACAACGTGAAATTCAGCAGTAGTAAGCATACTACTAAGGGAGTGTTAGAATACATCCATGCGGATCTATGAGGTCCTACAATGACTGAGTCTCTTGGAGGTGCTAAGTATTTTCTTTCTTTGGTAGATGACTACTCATGAAGGGTTTGGGTTTATTTATTAAAGCACAAAGATGAAACTTTTATGAAGTTTAAAGAGTGGAAAGTGTTGGTTGAAACTCAAATAGGTACAATGGTCAAGAGATTGAGAACTAACAATGGTCTAGAATTTTGAAATTCTAAATTTGATTAATACTACAAAGAATATGGGGTTGCCAAGCATTTGACTATTTCTAGAACATCACAACAAAATGGCTTGGCTGAACGAATGAACAGAACCTTGTTGAATAAAATAAGATGTTTTTTGATTGGTTCAGGCAAGGCTAAGAAGTTTTAGGCTGAGGCTTTAGTCACTACTGCACACTTAGTGAACCTATCACCCTCCTCAGCCATAGGGAAGAAAACACTATAGAAAAGTGGTCAGGAGGCCTGGTGACTATTCAAGGATCAAGGTATTTGGATCACTAGCTTATGCATATGTTAATAAGGGTAAACTTGATCCAAGGGTTATGAAGTGTGTAATGTTAAGATACCCAGAAGGAGTAAAAGGATATAGGTTGTGGAGGATGGATAATGAGAAGCCTAAGGTGATGATCAGTAAAGATGTGGTCTTTAAGAAAGATACATTATATAAGGATTTGATTGGGAATCAAGAGGCTGGGAGTTCTAAAGCTGATAAGTCTGATGCTGGAGTTCAGGTTGAGGTGGAGCCTAATGAATCTGATTTGGCAGATCCAAGTGACATAGCTGATCATAAGAGTAGTTCTATTGGGGCTAGTTCAAGTGGAGCCACCATCTCTCAAAGTATAGCCCATTGCAGGCCAAGAAGGGAAATCATTTCTCCTGCTAAATACAGAACAACTGATGATATCTCTGCATATGTGTTCAATGTTGCTGAAGAAGAGGGTGTGTATGAACCACTTACCTATGATGAGGCCATCAATTCACTTAATAAGAAGAAGTGGATTCAAGCTATGATGGATGAAATGGACTCACTACAAGAAAACCAGACCTGGGAACTTGTTGATGCTCCCAAACATCCAAAGTTAGTAAGCTACAAATGGCTATACAAGCTTAAAGAAAGAATTGATGGAGTTAAGGCCCCAAGATTCAAAGCCAGATTGGTGGCAAAAGGGTTTACTTAGGTAGCGGGGTGGATTATAATGAGATTTTTCCCCTGTTGTGAAACACTCTTCAATAAGGTGATGCTATCTCTAACCGCTATTAATGACTAGGAAATGGAACAGTTGGATGTTAAGACAGATTTCCTTCATGGTAATCTTGAAGAAGACATATACATGAAACAGCTAGTTGGTTTTGTGGTTAAAGGCCATGAAGACAAGGTATGTTTGTTGAAGAAGTTCTTGTATGGACTCAAACAATCCCCAAGGCAGTGGTACAAGATATTTGATGATTACATGATTTCTTAAGGTTTTCACAGGATCTCTTATGATAGTTGTGTATATTAGAAAGAGTGTGAAATCGGTGGACATGTATATCTGGTTCTGTATGTTGATGATATGCTTGTTGCCAGCAAGTTAAAGGGGAATATTGATGCTACCAAGATGATGTTGATGAATGAGTTTGATATGAAAGAAATTGGGAAGGCAAATAAAATTTTAGGAGTAGAGATCACTAGAGATCGGAAGCTTGGTTTGATAAAGTTGACTCAAGTGGGCTATGTTAACAAAGTGCTTAATGCCTATAATATGAGTCAAAGTAAGCTTGTGACTACTCCTTTGGCTTAACACTTTAATCTATCAAAGCATGATAGTCCATGCATGGTTGAAGAGGAAGAATTAATGAAGAGAGTTCCTTATGCTAGTGTTGTAGGTAGGTTAATGTACCTAATGGTATGCACTAGGCCTAATCTTGGTTATGTTGTAAGTGTTGTAAGCAGGTACTTAAGTAACCCAGGCAAACAACACTAGGAGGCTGTGAAATGGATCTTTAGATATCTTAATGGTACTAAAGATGTTGGGTTGATATATGGTAATCATACAAATGCTAGACATGCTATTTCTGGGTTTGTAGATGTCAAATCTGCAAAGGATTTGGATAAAGGAAGATCTGTAACAGGGTATAGTTTTATGGTATTTGGAGGACTAGTGAGTTGGAGGTCTTCACTACAACAGTAGTTGTTTTGTCTACAACTGAAGCTGAGTATGTGGCTCTTACTAAAGCTGTTAAAGAAGCTATATGGCTCAAGGGTTTTGCATCTGAACTTGGAATAGCAGTTGGTGATGTGATAGTGTGGTGTGATAATCAGGGAGCAGTTCAACTGTCAAAGAATCATTTATATCATGAGAGAACTAAGCATATAAATGTGAAGTTGCACTTTATTAGAGACGTGGTGAATTCTAGACAAGTTCTTGTAGATTCAATTGGGACTTTTGATAATGCATCAGATATGTTAACAAAGGCATTAGTTGATCGTAAGTTTCAGCATTGTCTAAGGTTGCTGCAAATATCTTGGTTTAATTCTTTGCACAAGGTGGAGTTTGCTGCATAAATGTGATGTGCTGCAGTCTTAAACTTCAGGGGCCATTGTGTCAATATCGATAGTTGACGGGTTCAGTTTGGAGTTAGTTAGTTTAGTTGTTAATGGGTTGTTATAAGTCATCAACTTATGTATTAGAGTGATAGAGTTTTCTTTGTCATTGTATTCAAGATTCATTGCTCATAATCGATCATTGATTGTTTATTGTTTCAATTGATTGAGTTTCCAATTCCGCATTAGTTTCAACATTACTATTGATGTGTTTTGATACTATACACACAAGATTTGATGAAAAGTTCATTCTCCGGCTCACTGCTTTCTGCTAGAATAATATGTGTCACTAACAAAAGTTTACCGATGGACCAACGGGTTACCAATGTAATCCACCGAAAACTAGTTTTTAATTAGTTTTCGTATGTTAATGAAACCCGTTGGTTATCTATAAGAGAATGGTCGGTAAATGTGGCTCGGTAATTCCCATGCTAAATATGCGATGATATTACCGACGGTGCATGTGTGGACGAAATAGGCAGTCGGTGATACTAGCAGTGGCTGTAAAAGTTTGATTAAATGTATGAAAATCATATGAAATATGGCAAGAAAAAGTGAACTTTGTTTGTAATTCATAAATGTGTTAATGCTTAATCCAATGACTTAAAAATAAAAATTCAACCTTTTAGCTAACATAATAACTAAAAACTTTGTCTATTGCCCGGGTGATCCCAGGTCATATACATTTTAACGTAATGAACTCGACATATATATTTATAGTTGTGTATAGGACACAAGTTCATAATTTTTTTAATGTTTTCCGACACTTTATATTTTACTATTATATGTTGGGTGACTTGCACAAAGGGTTACAATCAACTTTTTATATTTTTTGGGTTATTTAAGAAAATAAAATACTATTATAATTAATAATAAATTTAACAATTTTAGTTCTGTAGTTTTTTTGCATTTGAAAAATGATATAATGATTGTACACTTTTACAATAGGTGTCAAGTTCAAGATATTTTGATTCAAGTTATCGGTAACACGTACAAACAAATTTCCTGATTTCATGTCTAGTTTTATTCAAAACATTTCTTTAGTTCTATCCATGGATAAGTTGCACATTCTGAGACCTATAACTCAACTTTAACAAAGTATAAACATACATATAACATAACATAATTAATATATATATATATATATATATATGAAAAAATAGAAACAAAAGTACTAACAATAGTAGTATTATATAGTCTATATAAACGTCCAATAACAAGTAGTCCTCGTGCCATAGCTGTAGTGTTGAAAATATGCTCTAATTCAACTCTACAATACAAGAAGCTATAGTCGAAGAAAGATGCAAACAGTTACTTGTAACTGTTTTTCATTAACACTAGAGAGAAGCAAACTCTTTTATTTATACATGAATAGAGAGAATCACTAAAGGGATCTAGAAGGATCCTTCTCTAACTAACTATAACAACCATACAAACAACCATGTAACCAACTCAACTAGTCTCTCTAATATTCCCCCTCAAGCTCAACGGGAGGCAATAACATGAAGCTTGGACCGAATATCATCAAAGTGAGTCAATGATAAGCCTTTAGTTAGAATGTCAGCAAGCTGAGAGCGAGTGGGAAGATACCGAATGGTAATCTCGTGAGATAACACCATAACACAAATAAAATGTAAGTCAATCTCAATGTGTTTCGTACGCTGATAAAACACAAGATAAATGGCAAAGATAAGTGGCACCAATATTATCACACCAAAGCGTTGGCAAACTCGAAAAAGGAGATATACAACTCACGTAGTGCTAGAACAAGCAACAATATGTTGTTTCTTGGAACTCCAACTAATGAGATTAGGCCCAGAAACACATAATAACCGGTAGTTGAACGACGATCATCAAGGAAACCAGCCCAATATGAAGATCAAGACATGAGGATTGATGAATAACCAACCCATGAGAAACAGTACCACGAAGATATCGTAAAATAAGGTTGACAACATCCCAGTGATGATCGGTAGGAGTCTTGAGAAACTAAGACATGTTACTAACCACATAAGCAATCTTAGGGCGAGTCAAGACTATGTACTATAAGGCACCAACAGTATTGCGATACAGAGTTGGATCATCAAGAGAAATGCTTAAATAGCGAGACAACTGTCGACCCGTAATAACAGGTGTGGATAAGGGCCTACACTATGCTATCCCTATACAGTATAACAGATCAAGTAAATAGCGCTACTGAGACAAATGTAGACAATCATCACTAAATGTAGCCTGAACTCACAAGAAATAGGATAATGTCCCTAGATCTTTGAGAGCATACTAAGAGTGTAAACGACTAATCAGGGAAGTAACAAGCTCGAAAGAACTCCTAGTAAAGATAATATCATCCACATATACCTGAACATAACAAGTAGTATAATCTCACTGATAGACAAATAATGAAGTATCAGATAGAAACTGTGAAAAGCCACTAGAAAGAAAAACGGAAGAGAGCTTAGAGAACCAAGCTTTGGGAGCTTGTTTGAGGCCATAAATAGCCTTCTGAAGAAGACAATCATCATAAGGCCAAGAAGAGTCAACAAAACCAAAAGGCTGAGACATGTAAACAATCTCAGATAAATCCCCATGAAGAAATGCATTTTTGACATCAACCTGACGAATAGTCAACCTATGGAAAATGCAACAGACAAAACAAGACGAATCGTAGTGGGTTTAACCACCAGACTAAAAGTCTCATTATAATCAATTCTTTGCAACAAGCTAGGCTTTATAACAACTCACAGAACCATCAAGATTATGCTTAATCTTGTAAACCCACTTACACCCAACAATGATGACAAAAGAAGGTGGAGGAACAATCTCCCATGTGTGGTTAGTATGTAAAGCATCAATTTCAACACCCATGGCTTCTCACTAGACATAATAATATTGAGCCTGAGAAAAAGAAGAAGGCTCAGTGGTAGCAGCAGTGGTAGCATGAAAAAGAACATGATCAGGGAACTATCTAGGTTGTTGGGTATGATCACGAGAATGAGTGACCACATCAGTGATAGGAGGTGGAACAAGAGAATCAGAAGAAGGAGAGGAAGAAGAGGAAGAAAATGAAGGGGGTGAAAGAGAAGATGACGAAGGAGAGGAAGAAGAAACATGGGATTATGAGAGAGGAGGAATCAAGAAATCAGGAAGATAGACTGTAGTATAAGATATAGGAGAAATAGAAGAAGCTGGAATTTCAAATATAGTCTCATGAAAAGTAATATGATGAGAAGTGATGGTACGAGAGGTATACGGATCATAGCACAAATAACCACTATGACTAGGAGCATACCCGGGAAAGATAAAAGGAGTAGATTTTAGGGGAAGCTTATCCACTCAAGAGTCACCAAGAAATGGATAACATAAGCACCTAAAAGTTTAAAGAATTGAGTAATCAGGCCGAGCACCAAAAAGAACTTCATAAGGAGTAGAGTAATGAAGAACCGGTATAGGAAGCCGGTTAATAAGAAAGGCTATAGTCGCATAAGCATCATACCAATATTTCTTTGGTAGATGAGCATGAAATAATAAGGCATAAGCAACCTCAGACAAATGACAGTTCTTGTGCTCAACAACTCTATTCTGTTCAAGGGTATAAGGGCAAGAGATGCGATAGACAATGCCAAACTCGGAAAGATAACGGGCCATGTCACCATGAATGAGCTCTGGAGCACCATCACACTGTAGATGTTTGACAGTTCAAGAAAATAATTTCTACCAAAGGTCGAAAAAGGCAAAAAGCATCAACTGCTTGTGAACGTCTAGTCAATGGATACATCGATATAAAACGACTAAAGTCATCAATGCATGTAATAAAGTAATGATAACCAGATCTAGAATCAACAGGTGAAGGACCCCATATATCACAATGAATCATATTTAGAGGAACAGTAGAATGAGATACAATATAATGAAAAGGCAAACGAGTAGATTTTAAAATATAACATGAGTTACAAGGTTTATGTAAATATTTGGAAGACAAATGTAACAAAGAAAGCCTAGATAACACAAGATCAGAAGGATGCCCTAGCCGTGTATGCCAAAGCTCCCGAGAAACAGAGAAAGTCGTAGTAAGAGAGTAAAGCTGATGAGGACTAGCTTGCATGTGGTGGAGGAGCTGTCCGGAGTGAGTCTGTATAGATAAACCAAAACGTGAGAAAAGTACATAAATAGGATGACCATTCACAACTTGTTTGATTGATAAGAGATTCTTGGCAAGGCCAGGAACCAAAAGAACACAACGAATTAGTAAAATATATCGCGATAGTCGAAGAATAGGAAATCCATTATGAGATATGGTAAGAGATATACCATTACCAACAATGACACGCTCAGAACCAGTGTAAGGAACGATACCAAAAATAATAGAAGGATCTGAAGTCATATGGGCAGTAGCACCGAAATCAGGAATCCATGACTCAACATTCTGACACGTGCTCGAAAAATTTGCACTAAGGCAATAGTGTGGTGAAGTAGAAGTAGAAGCCTAATGTTAAAAGTGTTTAGGCTTGAATCCTGGCAGATTGGGCCCAAAACAAGAAGCAACAGAAGAGACAGGCTGATGTAGCCCAAGCCCATAGGATCCAGATTGCGGCCAAATGATCCATTATTGGAATTAATCAGCCCAACATATTGAGCAAGGGCAGTCGGACACGGGCCCAAAAACCCATTACCAATAGGTATCTTCATGGACCGCCCTAAATCACCATATCTGAAACCATTAGCACCACTAGAAACACCACGATATCAAGAGCAGCAAGAATAGCTACAAAGCGAGAGGGTGTTGTCCACCATTGACCACCGCGACCACCACCAGAGAATCTGCCTCCACCGCGACCTCTATTTCTACGCTAATTCGATCCTCCTATTCATGTAGATCGATAAACATCAGTAAGATTGTATTGAAAGTAACATGTTGAAGCTTTGTCACTAGATTTGGAACAACACTGGCAGATAATCGTCTTTGAGGCATCAACATGTGGTGGATTTAGAGTAGAGATAGTCATAGCAGCAAGGATCGGTTTATTAACCGATTGTCTTTGCTTTAATCAAGTTTCATAGGTGAGAAGCTTCGATCTCAGTTGAGAAAAAGTGATAGTTTTGTCTTGATTTTCAACATTCATAACAAAATCCTCATAATCAACTTTTAAACCTTGAAGAACTTGTAGTACTAGTAAGTCATCTGAGTTTGGATCCCCAATAGCACTAAAAGAATCGAATATTTCTTTGGCTTCATTCAGAAAAGTAACAATTGATTTGGATTTTTATTTAAGAAGATGGAATTGTGTATGAAGTTGAGACTGTTTTGCAAAAATAGTTTGAAGAAAGGAATCCTCAACTACCTTCCACAGTGTTGAAGTTGTTTTGGAGTTGCGAGCAATATGTAGAATTAAGGGAGACAACGTTGTAGTAATCAACGCTTCGACATGTCCATCACTTTTCTCCCAAAGTGCTCGGTTGACATCCGATGAATTCGGTGCTGTTGTTCCATCAGATTGTATGAAGTTCAACAAGCCCAAGGTCTTAAAAATAATGACTATTTGATGCTTCCAATTGAGGTAACTATTCTCATCTAGTTTGATTGACCAAAAGTTTGCAATGTTTGGAAGCAGATTTGTTGAATTTACTGTTGTGTATTTGGTTTCAGATGAAGTGGATAAAGTCATAGTGTATGCAATTTGTCGAGGATGAGAAGAATCTATTGAAGAAGATTTAGTTGAAGAAGATGAGTTGAAGGTGGATTACTAGTAAAGAAACTGGAATCGCAGTGCATATAACTCTGATACCATGAAGAAAGATGCAAACGTGTAACTGGTTTTCATTAACACTAGAGAGAAGCAAGCTCTCTTATTTATTTATACATGAATAGAGAGAATCACTAGAGGGATCTAGAAAGATCCTTCTCTAACTAACTATAACAACCATACAAACAACTATGTAACCGACTTAACTATTGTCTCTAATAATAGTCTATGAACGTGGTTGAAGTCAATACAAATAAGAGGACTCTCACAAAGGTATACGTCCCTTAGTAATTTGTTAGAGAATGTGAAATCCACAATAATGCCTCAGTAATGGTTCATGCAAAAATAGGGTGGGTAAATCAACCACTGATACTGCCAAGAGTGATTTGTTAGCTTTTTCACTGATGAAATCACCTTCACAATATCACCAATGTGTCATCTTTATATGGATTAATTCTTTGGTGATAGCAAATTGTATAAAAAAAGATGAATAAATAAAGTGTTCAGCTTTTCGTAAATGAAAATAATACGTTCAAAATAATAAAAGTTACTTTAAAACAAAAAACAAAGTTCAATTACAATCAAAATCTATAATAACATACGAAATATGTTGACACAATAAGTAGGGGAGGGAGATGGTCATGGGTGGTGGCAACCTCGCTAGAAGTAGTTCGTCAAATGCTTCCACTCGACCTCTAGCCTCTTCTTGAGCACTTTATCATTATACTTCTTCTCAATCTCTAACTTCACATGCATCACCGCCTCTCGTTGCTACTCCCAGTTTCTTGTTATCCCATTACATCACCATCAAAATTTTCGCTAAGGTAGTAATATACGAATATTATACAAATAATTGAAGTGGTGATAATATCTTCTAGTTTTGACGGTATAAATAACCACCTTGTTTGAAAAAAAACCCTTCATAGATAGAATAGCACTAGCATAATATCATCTAGTACTACAAATGTAGGCATCACCTGTAATTGCAGAATGATGATCTCAATGGTAAAGTTGAAGTGGCTATTTTTCTTCAAGACTCTACTTGCCTACTCTCATAGTTGTGTGTCATTAGCAATGTCTAGTTGCTTTTAAGAACTTACTACCCTACAACCTCAATCGTTGTAGTTTTCTTTTAAGTTATCTATGATTAGAACCAAAGCATTTGTGTATGTATCATGGCTTGTCTTTCAGAAAATTCTAGAAATATATAAACATATTCATAACATTCCCTAGGAAAATTATTACAATTTAGTATAGTCTAGTGAGTGATCATAAGTTCGAATTAAGTTGATAACATAAAAAATAAAACATTCACCCGATTATGATCGTTATGGGTTCTTTAGTCCTGCCCACTTATCATAAAACTACGAAGTTCGATATACTGAACCATTCCTTTGTCGTTGAAGGTTTTTCTCCCTTCTTCTTGGCATGTTCCCCCTTAAAACCTCAGTGTAGTACACAAAACTATTTGAAGTAAAGAGTTTCACAAAGTATTCAATGCTAAAACATTGGTTTTAATGGTAAATTAAGTTCACGCATTATTCGCAAATCAATTGCCAATTCAAGCATTAATCGAAAGTTGTTTCGTAAGAGCTTGTAAACGAGTGAAGATTTGCAAAGTGATCAACAATCATGTACTTCTTTAGCACCACGTGGATGGCCAATTTTATGTCTGATATCACTAGTTTTAACAAAATAATGATCAATGTATTAAAACCAAAAGGTATTAATCAACATATGTGTCATGTTAAACTTGTAAAATCACCAAGAGATCATCGATGGATATATGTCATAAATTTGAACTCAACGATGGATATGTGTCATAAATTCAAACTCATCGACAATGATTGAAAATTTTGAAATGAAATCTTATCTTAAATTAAATCTTTTATATCGTTAACAACCCATTAGTAATCACTAAAGGATTGTAGTAATCACTAAAGGATTGTAGTAATCACATTGAGATTCAATTTTTATTATGATTATTATTATTTTACTGTGCGTAAAGCGCTAGTTGAAAATCCAAATCAACAAAAGTTGTTGAGGTAAACTAATATGTCATTGTATGTACCGTGTGGAAAGGAAATGGTTACGATGATCTTCAACTTTTCATAGCTTCTGATCTGCTTTCAGGAATTATTTGTTTATCTGGAAATCACCTACACATTTAACGGCATATTAAGCATAAGGTATGGAAAAAGAGGTTCCTTGTAATAACTTCTAGTGTGAGAATCAATATTTTGAATAGATTATGGAGTATTACATTTTTCATCATTTATGTATGCTAGTAGTTATGGTTTAGGTCCTTTAACTTTATTAATTACAAAAAAAATCATTTAGTTTAATGGTTTGTAACGATCTCGTTCTTTAAGTTAACCATAGTTGATTCAAAAAGTTAAATTAAATTCATATGCAAATCACATGACATAATAGTATATTCACATTCACCCCTCCTAACTTTTAGAATAAATCACCTTTTATAGATCAAATTCCTTTTTTTTTGTTTCTTAAATTTGGTTGTGATTCAAAATATATTTGAAGATTTGTTAAATAATTATTTAACCATATACCTTTTTTACTGCTTAATACCAAAATCTCCACTTCAAACTTTGCAGCCAATTTCAACGGCAATTGTAGCTCTTTTTTTCATCAATTTGTATGCATTCAAGAAGAGACATCAATGGCATACAAAATTAGGCCTAGCCTCGCTGAATACGATATCAATGAATTATACGGTAATAATTTTATATGAAATCACGAATAATCATCATACATATATGACATACTATTTACATTAATTTTTTTATTAAACGTATGCTACATGTTCTTTTGAAAACATACTATTATTATTATTAAATTTCAACCTAATAATTATATACATAATAAATATAAAGGCTTATAAATAGTGCAATCTCAAATTAAAAACAAAATCAATGCTTAATGTATTTTTGTTTAAGAATTGTATAGAAATAAAATATACGATAGAAAAAGAAATCATTCAAGTACTCTTGGCCAAATCATCATTGTACATATTAATATAGAACTTCAACTAGCATATTTTACTTTTTTATCTATTGTTTATTTTATGTTTAAATATATTTTCTTTTTCATATTTTGTATCTATCATTATTTTTATTAAGAAGTTAGTAGAGGAAAATTTTATTATTTTGTCTTTATATGAATTACACATGGATTTAATTTAACCCCTCTAATTAAAGATGGTTAACTTAAAGGACGAAATCGTTACAAATTATTAAACTAAAAGATGTTTTCTGTTATTAGTAAAGATAAAGGACTTAATCTATAATTAATACTATACATAAAAGATGAATTATGTAATTTACTCTAGATTATTTTAAAGATAAAAGAAAAAATAGAGAGAGTTTTTTAAAAGAGAGATCATATCTTTTTTATATCATAGATCCTACTCACATTTATCTCCTTACTTCATCTAATCGGTGAAAATTCTAACATAAGCTTGTATGTTGTCATGTATTATAACTAACTTTTGTGGTCATTCTCTCATATAATGGGTCGGGTTTGTAATAAATATATGGGTAACCGACTAATGCGGTGCAAACCTTTTTATCATCAATAGGGGTGTTCAATACTCGAATCAGATTCAAAAAATTCGAAATTAAATTTGATTCAAGTCGAAAATCACGGACTCGAAATTTAATTCGAATTTTCAAATTTGAATTCGATTCGAATTTTCAAATTTGAATTCGATTCGAATTTTCAAATTTGAATTCGATTCGAAGTCCAGTTATTGAACTCAAATCGAATTGCGAAATTTTTTTTTTCGATTCGATTCAAAATTCGAATTACAAATACACACACTTATACTTATTTATTTTATATATTAATTTAAAGATATGCATATGAGAAAATAAGAATTAAAAGTTTAAAAAAGATAATAATCTAAAATTTAAGCAACCTTTAGACATAATTAAAACTTGAATATTTTGTATATTATGCTTAATTATTTACTTTAGCATTTTATATTGAATCTTTCGAATAAATATTAATAATATTGTTCAACTACTAATTTTAATAAATACAAATCAAATATATTCAATTTCAATTTGAATTCGAAATCTAAATCCTGCCTGAAAGTTTCGGATCCGATTCGAGTCGAATTCGACTTATCTTTTTCGAATTTGAATCCAATTCGAATACTGTTTGGAAATTCAAAGTTCGACTTATTTCATTCAATTAACTTGAATTCAATTCGATAAACACCCTTAATCATCAACAAATATCTAAAAATAATAATTACATTTTTTTTTGGAATTTGACATATTCATCCTTATGCATGTATGTTCCTCCCAACTTCCTTTGCATACTATCACAATTCTAACTTTCGAAACAGCACGAGCAACTTGATAAGAATCTAGACACATGTAACCCACACCTCACATTCCACCATTGATATGAAATAGTTCTAAAGTGACATATAGGACCATGAACCATGCAATACATAGATTCAATCCAACATCAATAGTTGGCACCAATCGTCAACTGAAGAAACTGTTTGTAGTTAGTGGGGAAATAAATGTCATGATCATACACCTTATCCAAAAAAAGCACCCTACATGGTGGGTGTGTTTGGTGTTTTATGGAAATGTGAAACTGGCCTTTCAATTGAGAATAGGTCATAGGTGTACACTTTGGCACGTTTCCATGAAAAGAAAAAAATAACTATTCTAAAACCAGCCTTCGCTACAAACTAAAAAAACGTTATAATAGAGCGGAGTTTATGTTTCGGGTTTGGTATTAGTTATGATACACCTCCTTTTTTATTTATTCTTTACAGTCTTTAAAACTGTTTTTCACAGGTCTTAAATGAGTACCTATATTGATATTATAATATATCATTCTGTCTTAAGTCAAGATAGTCATAGAATACTTTTTAACCAAAAAAGGCAACAAAACAAGGAAATAAAACACAAAAAAAGTCAATACAAGCGGTTTTTCAGATATAAAAAATGCATCCATCATTTTTTTATTTTTTTATTTTTATTTTTTTAACTTAAAACATCAATCTTGCTCTTTTGAAAACTCAAAAGATTAATCTTTATTTTCACGTTGGTCCTAAAAAAAGAAGTTACCAGATTTCAGACATGAAAACTCAAAGCCTCAATTTTTCTGTTTTGAACACTCAAAAGATCGATCCTTTAACTTTAGTTTCAGTTCTTTAAGAACATGACAGAAGAGAAAGAACACATGACAGAAAAGAGAGAGCACGTGACAGAGGAGACATGCTCCTCTATGCAACTTTTTTATATGTAAGTTTTTTTAAGATAATTTTATGATATGAGTTATAAGCATGTAAAGATAGTTATATTTAGGGAAGAGTTTAAGGGAAAAATATTTTCTAACGAAATAACTAAAGAAACAGCTTCAATCATTCATAATATATCGTATTTGTTGTTTACCACCTACCACTTCTAACCCTTTAAGTTTCTAACATCTTAGTTTCTTCTAGGGATGAGATCAATACCGTATCTGTATCAAACCGACACCATTACCAAAAGTACTCGGTCCTGAATTTTATAAAAAACGATTACCGATACCGGTACCGAATTTGATATATGGGTGCAAGTACCAGTACCGGTACGGTACCGGTATTTCGGTACCTGGTACCTTTTTGGTACCAATTACCTCCATAACATTATTTTTAGGTTTGCTACATGGTGCATGCTTCGTTACAGTATCCAATACCTGTTTTTATACATGTTACCCGGTACATGTTTAATAACCGATACGTTTAAAAGTTTTTAATAACTAAACAAAAATAAAATATTAAAAAGACATCCACATAAAATGATAGTTTGTTTATTTTTCCTTATTTTCTTCTAACTAAGTCCACACACTAATCCACCATTTATTTCTATTAAAACATAAGTAGTATATCTTTTGACATTGTAGTGAATTAAGAAGAATGATATTTAAAAAATAATAATAATAAGTGCTCTCAAAAGTCAAAACAGAATACAAGTTGACGGGGTGAAAAATATTACAAAAGAAAATACAAATTCCAAAATAACCTATGCGTATTTGGGTACTAGCGAGACTAAACGAGACTTTTCGGTACGGTACCGGTACTAGTACCGGTCAAGACCGATCCTAAAATATAAGAAAATCAAGTACCGGTACCTTATTCATATTTTTAATACTAGTCGGGTACCGGTATGAGTACCGGGTACCAAACGCTCATCACTAGATTTTTCCTCATCATTGTTTAACAACTTTGTAAAATTCATTTCTAACCTTTCAAGTTTCTAAAATGTCATTTTCACTCCCACCACTTCCAACAACTTTGTGAAATATCAGTTTGCGCTTAGATTTTTGTTCGTTAACTTAAAAGATTGATTTGTTGTGTGCTTATCTTTATGTATGTATTTATTATAAATTTAAAATGGTCTAGGTTTCTATATAAATTTTGTTCGGAAACAAATGGGTTCAATATAATATATTTTTGTGGTTACTTTTTGTGTTGTTTCAAGTAAGTTGGTTTATGATTCGTTGCAAAAAAATGAATCAGGTAAAATATATACGTTTTAGTATAAGTTCGAGTGTGTCTAATACTCTTAAGTAACAAAATGGGCACGTATCATCTCAAGTTTTGTAAAGCTTGGCCCAAACTATTTTACTTAAGTTTATGCAATTACATTAGTGGCTTCACTACTTTTTTTACCTTATTTTAGAAATTAGATTAAAGTATCATTTTAATAAACTCTGCTAGACAATTTTTGATAATTAATCTTAATTTTTATCTACATAATTTTGAAATGAAAATTTTATTGGTCACCAATTAACTTATTTACTCATATGTTTTTAAATTTGTATATTCTGAAAACAAATTTATAACTAAAATTTATTTAATTAAAAAAACCTCCAATCGAATATATATATATATATATATATATATATATATATATATA
>BJCM01213689.1:19186-40541 GCA_018326385.1 Flaveria bidentis
TATATATATTCAGCAAGCTAATATTTGTTATATTGAAACACAAGTATTTTATTAACATATCACTATAGCAGAGAGTATTCAAGTGATGTATTTCATTTTATTCTCACTTTAATAAATTTATTAATTCAGTTAAAAAAAACTAAATTAAAATATAATAAAACTATGACCCTAATTCTATAACATTATATTATATTACTTCTAAAGACATAGGTTATTTTACATTATTTTTCTTATTGTAACCTGTTATAATCTTTTAATTTAATATGTTTATTTAATCCGTGTGATACGAGTTTTTAATCTGGTATGTAAGAAAAATAAATAAATCTTAAAATAAAAACAAAAAATCAAAAATCTTTAATTGAGTTTATGTAACCATATTGATTATGTAGTCATGTACACACATATTTATATATAATTAATAAGTAAATTGGCTATACGATGTAATAATTTTTTATGTAATTATTTGTTCACTGCTTCTTTTTTTACCTAATAAATACATTTTTAATTTCTATTTCTTCTTCTAATAAATATGTTTGTTTTATTTATTTTATTCACTTAATAAATAAGTTTGTTTTAGGCTCTCTTTTGTTTTTTCATCTAATAAATAAGTTTGTTTCTTTTTCTATAGTTTTTCACCTAATAAAAAGGTGTGTTTCTTGCTTATGTTTCTTTACTTAATAAATAAGTTTGTTTCTCTCGTTTGTTTATAACCTGCTAAATAAGTTTGTTTCTCATTTCTATTGGTTTAACTAATTAATAAGTTTGTTTCATACTTCTCTTTCTTAATCACTAAATCATTATTATAAATACAAGGAATGGATTATGAAAAAACTCATTTAAGATTATTATTATTTTTTTAATGATAAATGTATGACTCCTGCTTCGGATGATAGATGTTATATTAATTGGGTCCACCTATCCGTTTTCTAGTCGGAACCGCATCCTCAACCCCCTCAAAAAGAAACTCATTGTTAAGACACCTGACTCAACTCTAAACATTTTTCGCTTAGAGTGAAACTTGAACAAATGATTTCTTCTTTATTTACATATCATAAGTATTTAACTTTCACTAGTTTGGTTAAATTGATGATTATTCTTAATTTAGGCGCTAATGTACCTCTAAGGTTTAAAGAGGAGAAACGTGTAGACGATGATGGGTTCTAGGGAGCACCGCCTCATGATGATGTCAAAAGGTTAAAACTCCTACAAGGGTTATGCTGCTTGATCAACATGAAGAGTTTTTTTATATTGTACACTAGAAGTTGCTTCGTTTTTGCTAGTTTGATGAAAGTTGTCTAAAATATAATCACAAAAAAACTGATAGTATGCGGTAAGTTGCCAAGCATAAATAGCAAGTACAGTTGAAGATATTGCCTATTGGTATTAATAGAGCATGTGTTGCAATTAATTATTAGTGGAAACTAAGAGCAGTAGCAACAAAATGTGTAGTGGCAACTGACCATAGTTGTAGTTGCTGACATCTTCAACTGGACAATTAGTGCTAACATACCTGTAATATAATTGAGCTTTTACACTAATGTAATTGTTAACTTATCAACAATTATAACCCTCGACTAACATGCTTTTTCACAAAATACTCATGTCGATTCAACAAAAGGTTGTGATTGTTCCCTGCCTATAAATTGGTGATTAGAGTATAGTAATTACAGAGAAACCATATATGTTTTTGATAAACTCTCTCTGTCTTGCTTAATTATATATTTCGTATATACACACATGATACTTTAGTTTGATAGTGATACTCACAATTCAGAAAGTTGTCTTAGGAATTACGACATCGTAAGATCTTATATGCCAAAAAAATAAGTTTTTTCTAGAATGATAACTCGCGCACCCATATAACTTAACCCTAATTCTACATCATTTAGAACTAATTTTCACCAACTAACCGGGCTTAAATACGTTTTTTATTAGAAACAACCCCACACTACTAAAAACATACAAGTATAAGATGATATATTTGTTGAAAACAAGGAAAATGATTAATGTTAAATCCTTCAAGCAACAAAATAGAGTTATTTATAACTATTTAAAAGGGTGTAACTAAACTTTTCCTAAAATTTTTATTTCTCGTACAAATAAGACATGCGTTGTTAACTGTTATTGTATCTATTATTTCTGAACAACTCATTTTACATGTATTTCTACAAGTGTCAGTTTTAAGTAATTAAAAAATTAAATTCATTAACAGGAAAGGACAATAAGTTTGCAACAGATCGATGTATTAAAATGTGTCTCGAATGATATGCTAATAATTAATAAATTAGTTGAAATTCGCATCCAGGTGTATAAATAATATTAACCAATAGAAATAAGCAACCGTCCACTTTGTAATTGGTAGCTAACCATGGATCCTGTTACAATCTTAACCGATGGGAATATATTAATAATAATCAAAGACAGAACACCAAAGAAACATGAAGAAAGACGTGATAGAGTGTAAATTATATAGATAAGAGGATAAATACAAAGTCTTTTTATCCCATCATGTAGACATTTTTAATCTTTAAATCCTACTAACTTTCCTAGCTAGAGTGAATAATAAGGGGTTGAAATAAATAAAAAAGAAATTAGCTTTCATTGTAAACTTTTTTTTAAATCTAGTTTTTTTCTTTCTTTTTATTTACCTTAAGTAACTCTATATAACTTATTAAATGAAAATATACTAAAAATCATTAATTTTTTAATTCAAAATAATAAAATGATACTAGATAATCAATAGTTTTTTCCCTTTTTTAAGCTTAAATAATTTTTAATAAAATTATACTATAAAATCAACGATTTTATACTATAAAATCAATAATAAACATAATTACAAATATCATTACTCACAGTTATATGTAAATTAATGCATTGTACATTAAAAAAATTTAACTCATTAGTTTTTTTTAAAACATATCATTCAAATAAAAAAGAATCATATACTTAATCTTATGGCATAACTTTTTAAAAATAACATAAAAAATATTATACTTATATTAAAGCAATGTTATAAAATATATTTGGACATGATCCGTACTTTGAATTCGACCTTCACTAACTAGTAAACAAGGGTAATAGTGCATTATCTTGAAGAAATGAGACATGCGGTTTAAAACAAAAGTGAGCTCGAAGAACAACATATAAATTCTTAACTTGTGTAAACATAGAAGAGAACTATACGTAATTAACTCCATTAACAACCTCCAGTTTGTTTTCAATTGTGTCGGCTCACTCGCTATATGTCGTATTAAGTACCTTGTTTTGGTCAACTATACGGGAATTATATGATACTTGCCCGAGTATTTCCTTTGAAATGATAATGTTTAAAATTTAATTATATGGAAACGATACTTTTAAAAGTAAGCTGATATATTAAGAGGTAAGCTTTAAAGTGTAATACTTAAGAGAAACATAATAAATATAAATTATGACATTTTGGTTTATATTAAATGTGTAACACTTAAAAGAAACATAATAAATATGAATTATGACATTTTGGTTTATATTAAATGTATGATAATGATAGTGAGGTCCCAAGTAGTATTTAGTCACGTGTGAAATTTGACATCTATCCAATCAAACTGTGAAAACACACCTTATCAAAAGAAGAGGACCATGCAAGTAACTTTTTGGGAAAACATCCCAACTTGACCTTATTCTGTGCATTAGAAAATTGAAAAGTAAACAACCATTTCTATATTAGAGTTTTAGACATATTACATTCTTTTGATAATGTGTTTGAAATGATAACCTTAGGCACAAGTCCATAAAACTATTTACATAATATATGTCCTTTTATGTGCTTTTAAACGTTCTTAATAATGACAATTGAAAATAAGGTTATGAATGTATCATCTAACTTCTAATGCCCGTCAATGTGTTTTTATTTAAAAATTAGTCAACAACTATTCTCTCATCCATAACTCATGTACTTAAAACATGTTATTAGAATTTGAGGCGAGAAAATTTTGATAATTTTAATGTCATCAAGTAATTTTAGGTAATTGAGATTTACTTTATAACCAAATGAGAAATCATAATGAACATCAAGGGTTAAGAAGTATCAGGTGCACTTTGGGGGTGAAGCCCCTTAAACAGGAAAGGTTCCAAGGAGGCGATTAAAGGTCGTTAGAAACTATAATTTTGAGTATCAACTAATGTTCAATATCTATTAATTTTCAGTTTCAACTCATGGTTGGTAACATTTGATTATAATTACTACAGATGATTCCTACTGATGTAACCGTTATCGGTTGACAGTTATAACTATATTTTGTTTACATAAAACGTAAAAATAACTCACTAAATTATTGCAATTCCTTGAGTTATATATAAAAAATTCATGTAGTCAATTTGTAAAGATCGAATTCATATGAATTCTTGAATGATTTTCATACGGATTTCACACTAATTATTGAAATATTTTATCATATGCTATTAAAATTTTCAAATTACCACCAAAATAACTTTAATCTAAAAATAATTCGTAAAATTTAAAACAATCTCTCAAAAGTGCCAAACTACCAAACCAACAATATCTATTATGGTCCAGCATATCTTGCGGATGAAAAATAATAAATTCAGATTTGTTAAGATGTCACACTATAAGATATATTTTAACAATCACATCAGACTTAAAATTAGAGGTGCACAAACCGATTTTTGTAAGGAATCGGAACTGGTGGAGATCGGTTTTTGAGAGAAACCGAGTAGGATCTGGAACTGGGTAGAGTAGTGGAGGAACCTTACCGATATGAAACCGGGTCAGGTTCGGGTATGGTCCAAAACAGGTTCGAACCGCGTAGGGCAATTTATTTTATATAAACCTTGTATTTGAAAGGTTACTAATATTTGAGGCAAGATATTAAAGATGGTTTTTGTGTCATCAAGTTATTTGAGGTAATTTTGATGTACTTAATAACCAAATTAGAAATCATAATCAACATCAAGGTTTAAAAAGTATGGAGTGTGCTTAGGGGCCGAAGCCCCATAACACGAATGGTTCCAAGGAGGTGATTACAGGTTAGTAGAAACGATGATTTTGGGAGTAAATTACCATCTGTATCCCTGACGTTTGTTTATTTTAACCACTTGCATCCCTACAGTTTCAAAATTGTCATCCGGCCCCTAACGTTTCATTTTTATATCCATTTGTATCCAAAAGCCTAACACCGTTAGTTTTTCTGTTAATTCTTTTATAAAAAGACTAAAATGCCTCTACAAATCTGCAAACACCATTATTCCTCATGATCACAAACCCACTCCACCATAACCTCCTCCTACAGATCTGCAAGCACCATTATTCCTCATGATCATCATCACTCTGCAAACACAACACTCATCATCGATCTTCTTCAAGAATCAAACGAAAACGGAGGTTCCAGCAGATCATATGGCGCCCAAAGAGCATCAAGAGGACACGGTCTCTCCGCATCAAGCCTCACCCACGGCTTGCCCTTCCCATTCCAATGCAACAGACTCACCGGACCCGGGTGCAGATCCCTACAAAGCCCCCTGAAATTATCACCACCAAGACCATGCTGGTTCCACGGGTGCACCACCGGCGCTATCTTTCCGGTAAACACTAGCAGAAACAGTAGCAAAGACCCCAGCTCATATATCCTCATACGCTTCTGCAACTCCATCCACTTCTCTATCTTTTTCGTATAGTCGCCGGAGCGCCACCACTGGAGGTTGATCACCATCACGCCGGTGTTGAAGTAACAGGGTTTTCGATTAACAAAGGTGGAGGAGAGAGATGGGTTTGACCAGAAGGTGGGTGTGAAGTAGGTGGTGAAGTTGGCATTGCAGTACTCCGGCGCGATGAGGACAACGGAGGGGGGATGGGGGTGGCGGCGAGGGCGGCGATGTCGTCGACAAGGACGAGATCGGAGTCGAGGTAGACGACGGTGGCGACGGTGACGGGGAGGATTCCGACGAGGTAGGAGCGGGCGTAGTTGAGGGGGCAATCGAGGGCGGAGCGGAGGGAGGTGGAGATGAGGCCGGCGACGTTGGTGGTGTTGAAGGGGTAGATGTGGAAGTGGAGGTAGGGGAAGGGGAAGGGGTAGATGTGTGTTTTAATTTTAAGGGTAGTTTCGTCATTTTAATAATAAAACATTAACAGTGTTACTCATTTGAACTCAAATGGAGATAAAAATGTAACGTATAGACTCAAATGAAGATAACATGAAACGTCAGGGGCCGGATGACAATTTTGAAACCGTAGGGATGCAAGTGGTTAAAATAAACAAACGTCAGAGATGCAAATAGTAATTACTCATGATTTTGGATATCAAATTATTGTTTGGTATCTACTAATTTTCAGTTTCAACTCATGGTTGGTATTAATTGTTGATAATTACAAAGGATGATTCCTACTGGTCGACGGTTAAAACGTAACAATAGCTCACTCAATTTTTGCTATGTGTTGACTCGTATATAAAGGATTCATATAATCAATTTTCGAGGATCGAATTTATAAGAATTCTAGAATGATTTTTATACAGAATTTCACACTTATTCTTAAAACATCTTATCATATGCGGTTAAAAATTTCATAATACCACCAAAACAATTTTAAAATGAAAATAATTCGTAAGATTCAAAATATAATCTAGAAAGTGCCAAACTACCAAGCCAAAAATATATATTACGGTACAGCATCTTTTCTGGATACAAAAATAATAATTTAATATTTGTTAACATATCACATTAGAAGATACTTTATTCAAGCATGTCACACTTAAAACTAGAGGTGCTCAAACAGGTTTTGTTAAATGACTGGTGGAGATCAGATTTTAAAGGAAGCAGGTAGGAACTATTGGGAAAATTACCAGAATAAACAATTGACTAAACGTATTTTCAATTATAGTCATTGATCAAATGGTTTTCAAAAACAATCATTGTATCGCCAGTCCACGTGGCAATTGAAAAAAAATTTTTGGAGATACGTCAACGATACAAGACCATTTGTGTATCACCAGATGAAAAAAAATCATTTGACCAAAGATACGCCGGAGATACGACACCAGGTGTGTATCGTCAGCGGTTTTTTATTAAAATTTGTTTTTCTCAATTTTTAAAAATATATATATTATTTTTTGTTGAATTTCTTAATATATAATAAAGATATAAACTGTCTTATCACGTAAAAACACAATTTGATAATTAGTCATAGGATTTATAAAAATTGTACAAACATTATCATTTAATATATCAATTAGATGAGTACATGTAGATATACTATAACAAAATCATATAGATTTTTTAAAACAAAAGATGACGAAGAATTTTTTTTAAAATTCCTGATATGTAATATTGCTTAGTAAATATATGCATTTTTGTTAATAAGAAGAAAAGTTATAATGATTTTTAAAAGAAAATCATACAGAAAAGTTTTTATACTTGTATTAATATATGCATTTTTATTCAACACGTTGTAATGATTTTATTGTAATATTATGTATAATGTATTTTTCTTCATATTATTGTTTTGGTAATCTAATATTCTAATGAGTATTATTTAATGAATTTCACGTAAATAGACAGAAGAAAATCAGAAACTATGTGTTCTTTTTATAATTAAGTGAAATAATAATTGAAATTAATTACAAGGCGATATGCCGGAGATATGTATCGCCAACCTTATTTTAAATTTTAAATTTTTTGTTTTAGCGATACCTAACCATAATGTATCGCTAGTAGGTGATATTAAATTTTTTTTAAATTTTTGGGCGATACGCCGGCGATACATCATGTGTACGTATCGCCGGTTAGTTCTTTTTGGCAATATATCATGCTTTCGTCAATGGCCAATCTGGTAATTTTCCCGAACTAAAAGTGGGTAGGGTAATAGAGGAACCTTACCCATATGAAACGGGTATAGGTTTGCATAGGGTCTAGAAATAGGATCCAACTGCATAAGGTAATCTAATATAAAGAGTTTATTACACGATTGGTCCTTGTGGTTTGCTCATATTACAATATTGGTCTCAACTTTTGAGAAATTACAGGTTTGATCCCAATTTTTTTATCAAATTGTAACATGATTGGTCCATGACTCTAACTTTTGTTAAGTTTCTCAGTTAATTGGAGGTAAAAAGACTAATATACCACTAAACTAAAAGATAAAATATTTAAAATATAAATTAATTTATATGGGTCCCACTTTTTTAGAGTTATTACACGGGCGCGGGCGCGCGCGCACACACACACATATATATAGACCGTTCCCGAAAAACTTATAATTTAAATTTAACCTTAAGGTCTCTATTTATAAGCAAGTAAGCTGACAAATGAAAAAGTTAACGTGATGTGGGATGGAAAATTGATGTGCCTGCCTCTTGCTAGCTTAATTAATTATTAAATAATATTATTATTATATCATTATAAATAATTCAACTGCTCATTTTTTTTAAATATAACGTCTTATAAAATTTCAAATATTTCATTGAGATGAGCTTATTTTTCTCTACAAGTCGACCCAAATTTCGTTAAAAGCGGAGTAAGCTCGAAAATTAAATATTTTATATTTATTTAGCGCTTTCTTAAAATAAAAAAATCTTAACGTCACATGCCATTATCCAAATAATCATCTTACTCATACGACAATATATAAAAGAACGATTTTCATATTTCGCACATGTAAAACTATTATATTATGATTTAGAGTATTACATCCTCCCCCTTGACAAAAATTTCTTCTTCAAAATTTAGCTTTACTTAAAAAGATGATGGTACTTTTCTTTCATCTCATTTTCCAATTCCCACGTATACTCTAGTCCATGATGTGCATTCCACTTGACCTTGACTAGTGGGATTTCTTTTCTGCGCAACTTTTTAATCTTTCGGTCTTCGATGAGTAGTCGTTCTTCAATAAATTTCAACTTTTCACTAACATGCACATCTTCCAATGGTATTTTTTGTGCATCATCTACTAAACATTTTTTTAAAATTTGACATGTGAAAAGTATTGTGTATGCCTGCCAACTGCTCGCGAAGTTTTAGTCGATACATCATTGATCCTACTTTGGTTGATATATCAAATGGCCCAATGTATCGAGGTTTGAGTTTTCCGTTCTTTCCAAATCGGATCACTCCCTTCAGAGGTGATACCTTTAGCATCACTTTATCCCCTATTTGAAATTCTAGGGGTTTACGTCTTTAATCTGCATAACACTTTTGTCTATCTTGAGCACTTTTCATCCTTTCTTTGATTTGTTGAATCTTCTCATTAGTCTCGATAATGATTTCTGGTCCTAACAATTGACTTTCGCCTATTTCTGCCCAACAATTAGAAGTTTGACATTTTCTCTTGTGTAAAGCTTTATAAGGTGATGCTTTAATGCTGGCGTGATAACTATTGTTGTAAGCGAACTCGATGAGTGGCAAATGATTATCCCAAGTACCACCAAAACCAATCACACATGCCCGAAGCATGTCTTCAAATGTTTGAATAGTCCATTCACTCTGCCCATCTTTCTACGGGTTATAGGCAGTACATAAGTTAAGTTTGATTCCCAATTCATGTTGGAAACTTTGCCAAAACCTAGATGTGAAACCGCTATCCCTATCTTATATGATTCATACAGGTACTCCATGTCGTTAGACTATTTCTTTGATGTAGATATGGGAAAGCTTGTTCATCTTGTAGTCCTCACAAATCGTTAGAAAATATGCAGACTTGGTTAGTCTGTCCATAATTACCCAAATAGCATCATAACCATGACTCGATCTTTGAAGGTTTGTAATAAAGTCCATGGTAATTTTCTCCCATTTTCATTCCAGAATCTCCGACTGCTGTAAATAACTTGACGGTTTTATTGCTCTACTTTCACTTTAAGGCAAATGAGATACTTTTCTACGTACCAAGATATAGATCGTTTCATTCCCGACCACCAATAGTCATTCCTTAGATCTTTGTACATCTTGTCACTACCGGGATGGATAGAATACTTAGACTTGTGGGCTTCATTTGTGCAGTGCCCCAATACTATCACTTCCTAAAGGAACCCAAGATTTTGCAGTCTATTATGATGCATCTCATCATGGTATGATATGTGTACTCATGCAAAGAGGCAAAGTAATTGCTTACGCTTATCGACAGTTAAAGACCATGAACGAAACTACAAGACCGATGATTTAGAACTTGGTGTTGTAATATTTGCATTAAAAATTTGGAGACGTTATTTCTACGATGCAAAATGTACTATTTACACTAACCACATAAGTATGAAACACATATTCGAGCAGAAAGAGCTCAATATGCGTCAAAGACGCTGGATGGAGTTATTAAGTGATTATGATTGTGAAATTCAATACCATCTAGGTAAAGCTAATGTAGTAGCTGATGCATTAAGTAGAAAGGAAAAGCCCTAACCTATAACAATTCATGCATCTATAATAGATGTTAAAAGTAGTCTCTTAAATCAAATTAAGAATATTCAACAAGAGGCTCTAAGTAATAATCAAGGGAAGGAAAATGATTGGGAGACTAAGGTTGTTGACAACCAGAAACGATAATATCTTAAAACTTAATAATAGAATATGGGTTCCTAGTTTTGGTAGACTGCATGATATAATATTAAGTATTCTATCTAGCGTCTTTGATGCATATTAAGCTCAATCTGCTCGAATATGTGTTTCATACTTATGTGGTTGGTGTAAATAGTAAATTTTTCACCGTAGAAATACTGTCTTCAAATTTTTAGTGCAAATATTACAACACCAAGTTCTAAATCATTGGTCGTGTAGTTTCGTTCATGGGTCTTCAACTGTCGATAAGCGTAAGCAATTACTTTGCCTCTTTGCATGAGTACACATCTCATACCATGATGAGATGCATCATAGTTGACCGCAAAATCTTGGGTTCCTTTAGGTAGTGATAGTATTAGGGCACTACACAACTTATGTTTCAACATGTTAAAATCTTCTTCTTGTTTAGGTCCCCAATTAAATTTCTAGGCTTTCTGGGTTAACGTTGTTAATGGCGTAGCAATCTTGGAGAAGTCTTGAATAAATCTTTTATAGTATCCTGCTAACCCAAGAAATATTTTGATTTCAGTAAGATTCTTCCCCACTACCCATTTCTTGATAGCCTCAACCTTCATAAGATCAACTTGTATTCCTTGTTCATTGATTACATGGCCTAGGAATTGAACTTCATGTATCCAGTACTCACGTTTGAAAAATTTTGCATAAAGTTTTTCTTTCTTAAGAAATTCAAGAATTGCTCGGAGGTGTTCATGATTTGCCTCGTTCTTATAGTAGATTAGAATATCATCGATAAAGACTATCACAAATTTATCAAGATATGGTTTACAAACTCTATTCATAATGTCAATGAATATTGCAGGTGCGTTGGAAAGCCCAAATGGCATTACCAAAAATTCATAATGATCATACGTAGTCCTGAAAGTAGACTTAGGTACATCTTCTAGTGTTACCTTCACTTGATGATATCCAGATCGCCACGATCTATTTTTGAAAAATAACTTGCTTCTTGCAATTGATCAAATAGATCATTGATCCTCGGTAAAGGATACTTATTCTTTATAGTGTCTTTATTCAAGTCTCTATAATCAATGCACATACGCATTGTTCCATCTTTCTTCTTAACGAACAAGATGGGTGCTCCCCAAGGCGTATGGCTTGGTTGAGTAAACCCTTTTTGAAGTAATTCTTCTAATTACTTATTGAGTTCTTACATTTTTGTCAGGTCTAGTCTGTACGAAGACTTGGCAATCGGTGTTGTCCCTGGTACTATGTCAATCCAAAACTCCACTTGTCCATCAGGTGGAATTCCTGGGAGCTCATTCAGAAATGTCTCAAGGTATTCCCGTACTACTTGCACGCCTTCAATCTTCTTATTCTCTATCGTTTTTACATAATAGGCCAAAAAGGTGATACATCCTTTTCTCATAGCTTTTAGTGCATGTGCAATTGTGATGAGATTTTTACTCTTTTCAGCATGATATCTTAATATGGTTAACCATTTTCCATTAGGTAACTAGAGTCGAATGATCTTTTTATCACATACTATTTCTGCGTGATGTATGACTAACCAATCCATTCTTATAACTACATCAAATTCTCCTAGTTCCATAGGCATTAAATCAATAGGAAATGGATAACCATTTAAATTTATGATACAATTTTTAATGATATTGGTGATTTTCTTTTGACTCCCATCAGTCATTTCTACTATAAAGGTATGATCTAAATTTTAGGATTCTTGGTTCAAATAGTACCTAAAGACATCTGATACTAAACTTTTATTGGCACTAGAATCAAATAATAATCATGAATATATATCATTGACAATATACGTACTAGTAATCATATCTGGAGTATTACGGGCTTCCTCCATGGTCAACACAAATACACACCCTTTAGGTTTGTTTGGTTGCAGAATGTTGTCATTTTGATGTTTTGGACAATTGGGTTCCAAATGTCCTGGATCTCCACATTCAAAAAAATTTCACTTCTCTTTACATTCTTAAAGAAGATGCCCGATCCTTTTGCAATTGGAGCATGGTTGTGTACAACGTGGCCTTGGATGATTCTTCTTACAAAATCTGCATTAAGGCATTTCTTTAGGTTTCTTGAAGATGTTATTCCTGGTGTCCCCTTTTACTTCTTCCCACTTTTTTTTTGGTGCAAGAGATTCGGCTTGTCGTCGTAACATTTTTTCGGCCATGATAGCGCTAGCTTCAAATGTTTCTAAAAAGGTTTTGGAGGATTTGGATTTAAGGAAAACCCTCATTTCGGATGGTAAACCTCATATAAACCTATTGATCAGTTGTTCCTCAGTTGTCGCTAGATGAGGAACAAGTCGAGATATTTCATTAAAACGAGTAACATACACTCGGTATTTCTTGTTTCCCAGCTTTAACCGGAAGAACTCCATTTCTAGTTGTTCATTCTTACTAGGAGGACATAATTTAGTAAGAAACTTATGAACAAATTCTTCCCAATTCATTTCCTTGACTTTTTCTTTACCCTCGGTTTGGACTACGATGTTCCACCGGTGAAGGGCTTCACCTTCAAACATATGTACAACGAATCATACTTTGTTGTTATCCTTATAGTCACAAACATCCAATATTGACTCCATCTGATTTAGCCAGTCTTGAGCTTCCACGACTCTTTTTCTTCCGTTGAAGGGTGGAGGTTTATAGGACATGAAATGCTTATAGGTACATTCCTTAGATTTGATTCCTTCCATTCTTTCCCTTTCTTATACAGGTGTGGAAGCAGCCGAGCTTTCTTCAATTTGTTCTTTTGATTTAGCAGCATTACAGATTTGTGCATTTGTTAATATCCTTACGACTTCCACTACTATGTTATGGATAGCTTGGGCATTTAGAATTGGATTCATACTAGATCGAGATCTAACACTATGGGAGGAAGTTTGAGTCCTATAAGAACTTTCTCTCGTCCTTCTGCTAACTTGTTCGCGTCTAGATCCTTGTTCATGTCTAGATCCTTGATCATCTTTATGTTCAGACATTGCACCTATCTATAGGTTTATATAATTATACTGAAGTTACTAGTATGCTAAGTTGTAACCTTTCGTATTTTCGTTAAATAAATGTTAACATTGTTATGTTCTTGTAAGGGTCATTTGTTGTTTATATAACTATGTGGGTGTATTTATACTTGTATCTTTTGTTTTTTATTAATTTAAAAGTTGATAATTAAATTTATAATAATAATACTAATAATAATAATAATGGTAATAATAATACTAATAATTACAACTTTTGATTATTAGTTATAAATTTTAACATAAATGATAATAATAAAATAAAATAAAAAAAGAAGAATAATAATAATACAAAGAATTTATAAAATTTAACTAAATTAATAAATTAAACTTAGAGTTTTATAAGTTAAGAGGGCATTGTTGGTATTTTTAAAACTTGAAATACAAGTTCTTTGCATGAAATAACAAGTTCTTGCATGAAATTACGAAATTTATCCCTCCACCTCTTTCTCTCTCCCCGTGTTTCTGACGATAGCTCCGGCCACCTCCGTTCGACACCGACAACCTCCCAAATCACCCTAAACTCTTGGGATTTAAAGATTAAATGATGCCAATCGCTTTGTGAAGCTGTTTCGAACTCGTTGATATGTTTTAATTGAAGTTAAAGCCAGTAAAAGGAACGATTGAACTTGGTAACCATTTACAATTAACTTCCGAACCGTTCGACAATTAAACCCTAATAATAATTTAATTAATTGAACTTAAACGATCGTTTATCTATTCTGAAACTATTACCACTTTCAATTTCATCTGAAAAACACATTTACATCAAATTCAAACATCGTCTTCATTTCAAACCTACAACTTAGGTGAAATTGGTCTTCCGAGCTTTCTTAACCTCAATTGATAGCTCATCATATAAGGAAGTTTATCTTACGGTTAATTGGATCTTCAAACAACAAATCACATCGAATCAACCCCATCTTTGGTCGCGGTCATCTTATTCTTGTTTCTATCAAATCTACACCGATTCAAGTAAGTTAAGCACACATTTATGTTCATTTAAGCATGGGGAACAAAAGCCCCATGGTTAATTTGATTAACACAGTCGATTGGTGCTCCGATTTGGGCAAAAATCAAACTAGGGTTCATATGGTTTAGGGGTTTCTTTGTGTTTATGTTTTTAAGAACTTAAAACTCTTTCCTGTCAGGCATAGGCACCCTAACCTAATGGTAAACCACTCTCATGTCATCCTTGAGGTCTCGGGTTCAAACCCGGGCACCCTTAAACATTTTTTAAGGTTTTTCCGTCTTTAAATAAATTATTGAAAATTTTTAATAATTATAATAATATTTTTGTAAACTTTAAATATTTTTAAGAACACCAAATTATTTTCTGTAAATTTTTAAATTTAATAATTAAATATTCTTTTAATAAAACATTTTAACAAAGGTTATTCTTTGATTATTTCTTATAAAATAGATTTTAAATAATAGTTTAAATTAATAAATTATTATTGGCCAATACGTTAATCATGTTTATTTTAAATAATTATAAGAATCAGTTTATATATTATATTTAAACTTTACAAATTATTATAAATGATTTAATTTCTTTTCATCATATTAAGTTACCTAAATGGTATATTTCTTTTCATTAGATTAAAATATATTTGATTTCATTAGCTAACCTTATTTATTTATACAAACCCCAAATTCGTATTAAAACTCTAGTTCATGTTTAATCGTTAATATTACCTCTAAACTTAACCTTGAAACATATACGTTAGGTAACTTGTAAAAGAAATTGTTGGAGCACTGTTTAATTTCTTGTTTTCATCTTATATATATCATGTGAGTTTTCATGCCCCTATTTTACTTTATTTCATATCTTTTGAGGTGAAACATGTTAACGTATAAATTTACATTTGTAAACGTCTTGATACTTGTAAATACACATGCAATTTATCTTTATTTTTGTCATGGTTATTTGTAATATTGTGATACTTATATGATAGACATTATATGTTGACAATCATTAACTACTGATAGCCTGACGACGTCATAGATCTATGGGCCTGACAAGCCTATTTGGTGCTAAAGCCGAGGTTATTGCCGGCTCCTGATGACGTATGCTTGTTCATCATTGGAACCAAGTACATTTAGCTAATCGTTATAACTTGTAATTGATATTCTTGGTCAAGGTTGATTGTAGCTATATGTTATCTATAAACTTGTTTTATTCGTAACTATTGACGTGAATCGTTACTTGTAAACTTATATATATATATATATATGTGTATTTATGTATGTATGTATGTATGTATGTATGTATGTATGTATGTATGTATGTATGTATGTGTGTATGTATGCATGTATGTATGTATGTATGTGTGTATGTATGTATGTATGTATGTATGTATATATGTATTTATGTATGTATGTATGTATATATGTATGTATGTATGCTTAACCCTTGGGAACTCGCCAACTTTCAAAGTTGACCCTTTATTTTTAATATGTTTCAGGAAATGCGTAAGGTTGATGATTAACTTTTGAAGCATGCTTACGGCTAGGATTTGGACCGAGGAAAATAAATAACATGTCTTGAAAACTTGGAAGTTGAACTTTTGTTATTTTATTATGTTAAGACTTATGGTTGTAATGCTTATTTAAACTTATGGTTAGTCATATTTATAACATAACAGTTATGTTGGGGGTGTGACATAAGGTTGGGGTGTGACATAAGCATACTTATAACATAACAGTTATGTTACACAGATATATTTATATAATACATATTCAGTGAATTAAAAAAGAAGGCGCGGGTTATTTTATCTTACGTCATTCTAAGGAACATAAGTACTTTTTCTTAAAACGTGTTATTTGGCACAACTTGAATCTAACATTAATCTTATAGAGCTTTAATCATTAAAGCTTAAGCATTTCTATAATACCTAATTCGCTAAAACCTCAGGCTCTGATACCAACTGTGACACCCCACCCGAAACCCAGGCGGGAGTGCACACTTGATACAAGTTATACTGAAAGCAAACTGAGTTTCCATTTCAAACTTACAGTATTTTGAGTACAATACATTATTTAATTGCAATATCAAACAACTATAAACTTCTACAGCTCCATATTTCGTTGTGTAAGCATTAAAATTATTACGAGTACAGACAGAACGAGTATATTATCACAGTTTTGAAAATAGTCATGATAACTCGTCTGTTTAACAGTTGCTCAATAGTTGATAATCAATTTCTAGCAAGTTCTGGCGATATCTCTAGGTCCTGATATAGTTTAAGTAATCCTAGGTTAGACGATAGTACAAACAACTAGTTATTGTCATGGTTGGATAGTTAGCGTTACCTTGTTTAAGCATGGGTGATCGGTCCATGCCTAACTAAGGCTAGGCCACCTAAAACCCAAACCTAACAATAACCCTAACGCCTATAATAATAATACTATAGTAATACTAATCCTAATCCTAATAATAATAATACTAAAATAAATAATAAATAACTTGACATAACTTAAATGAGAACATACCGTAAAACTATCTACGACAATATGATGTAGAGTCTCCCTACTCGTGCTCCTACCCCGAGCTCCAAAAATGACTAATAGCAATGCCCAATGGGGTATCGATTACTTGGGATTCTTTTAATACTAGAGTGTTCATGAGAAAACTTATAATCTAAATTCAACCTTAAGGTCCCTATTTATAAGCAAAGAAGCAACCAAGTGAAAAAGTTAAGCAAGTGATGTAAGATGGAAAAGTGATGTGCTTGCCTACGAGCTTAATTAATTATTAAATAATATTATTATTATTATATCATTATAATTAAATTCACTTGTTCATTTTGTTTTTTTCTTATAAACTTTTAAATAAAATGTCTTATAAAATTTCAAATATGTCATTGAGACGAGCTTTTTTTTCTTTGCGAGTCGACCCAAGTTTCATTAAAAATGGAGTATGATCGAAAATGAAATATTTTATATTTATTTAGTGCTTTCTTAAAATAGAAAAATCGTGACGGCACATGTTATCATTCAAATAATCATCTTACTCCTACCACAATATATAAAAGAAAGATTTTAATATTTCACACATGTAAAACTATTATATTAAAGTCTGGGGCATTACAACAGAAGTTAGTGATAGGAACCAATTATGTGTACGAGTTGACAAACAGTATGGACCAAATCTGTAATTTCTCAAAATTTGGGACCAATATTACAATATGGTATAAGGACCTGATTCCAGAAAACCTCACAGTTAGTCATTCATAGTAAAACATAGATTTAAAATATTCATTTAGATAAACATTGCAGCGAAAAAGTACATTAAGTTTCAACCCATCACGACATAATTCTAATAAACATTAACATTGTCTTTAAAGCATCAAATAGTCTTTGACAGTCTTCTTATTAATCTTCTTAATCAAGGATGTCATCCTTTAGATGCCAAAAAGCTTCTAGAATCCATGCCTATATTCATTAAAATCTAACAACTCACCTGTTAACTAATATGCATACAAAGGTTAGCTTCGCTGAATGAATTCTAGGCTTACTTTATCAAAAAACTTTTTAGTAAGATATATTAACTTTATCATTCGAAAGTAGTCATCACATATCCGAACATTACTTTACACAGACTATTGTTTTATCGTCAATACTTTCATTTATTTGATATCTATGTCTCTTCATTACTCGTCAATTCTGTAAGGCCCCGCTCCCGGGATGCTTACAGTTGGTTGATCATTGCACATAAAACGTACATCTTCATTTATCTAACGTAAACATTGCAGCGGAAACATTCAAAAATGACATTTCATTTTATTATAAAAGCTTTGGCAAAATAATACATCATTAACCGGTTACAAAATACATTGTTGCATTACATCACAAAAGCATTATATAAATGGATGTCATCCAAAAGAGCTGAGTAGCCGCCCATGCCATCCTCATCAATCATTACCTACCAACTGAAAACACATAAAAGTCAACGTTGTTGAGTGAGTTCTAGTTTTATAATAAAACATACTTTTCTTTTGTTAAAACCGTACACATACTTTTCATGTGATCATACATCATACGTACACATAGATAATATTATTATTATCTTGATCATTCATTCATTCATTCTTTAACTTTCGTTCATTCATCGTACGTCATTTACGTTCACTTTCCTTTATCATTACATCTTTTCTTTTCCATCAAACCATAAACTTTACCTTTCTATTCATGGTACTGGACCTAGGCCTATCATAGACCTTCTATAACGGTGCACTGCACCTCTGGCCACAGTACCTAAGGTAAATTTTAGGTGTACCATTGCCATGTGCAATACCTTTCTCTTCATGGTACTGGACCTAGGTCTATCATAGACCTTCTATAACGGTGCACCGCACCTCCGGTCACAGTACCTAAGGTATGCAACAATTGTAACATCTTGTATTTTCTTGTTAACTAATAATTAATGTCATTATAATCTTGTAAGGGCCATTGTTGTCATTAATGAAGGTTATTCATGTTTGTTTCTTTTAAATCTTTAATTTGAAAGTTAATAATTTAACTATTGAATTGAATATAACAATGATAATCATAATAATAATAATAATAATAATAATAATAATAATAATTATAATTATAATAATAATAATAATAACTAATTATAAGAGTAATAATAATTATGTTATTAATAATACTAATAATAATAGCAAGCTATAACAATCATAATATACTAGTTATAAAAACTATAATAATAATAATAATGTTAATGTTGATGAAACTTAAAAACAATAATAATAATAGAAATAATAACTAATAAAAGTTAAATAAGTAATAAGTTGTAAATGAATTAAAACTTAAAGTTAATTAAAGTACAAGGGTTGTTTTGTTACTTTATAAACTTTAAAAGGAAGTTTTCACATAAAATGATAACTACTCTAAACTTGAGGGGGCCAATGTGTAAATTTAAAATTTCAAACCCAAACCCCCACCCCTTTTTCACGCATATCCGGCCAACAATTCCGGCCAAACTCCGGCGAGCTCTGGCCACCTCAAAACCACGAAATTCAATCATTTTAAACGTCCAAACCATCTTAAATCGTTTCCCTCACCTACTTCGAACTTGAATGCATCAATTAACCATCTTTTATCGTCGGTTATGGGGGAAAAATCGAAACCTTTAACTCATAGAACCGTTGGACCATTAAACTTTAATAATAATTCGATTAAATGAACCCAAACGATCGATTATCCATACCTAATCGTATACTAGTTCCAATTGCATCAGAAACACACTAAAATTACACGCCCGATTTCTCCTAAACCGTGACTTGTGCTCTCGGTCGACAACCACTCTTCAAACAATTTTAACCACAATTGACAAAGGGCTTTCAGTTGAATACACTTCCTCGAGCTCTACCTTTGATTAATTCGAATGAAAACATCGTTTGGGTGTTGAATCCCATCTCGCTCAAGGTCGCAACTACTCTCATTGAAATCGCCACTAATTCGCATCGAATCCCGTAAGTTTCTTACATTAATATGCTCGAAATCATTCGGGGAACAAAAGCCCCATGGTTGTTAGGGTTAACAAAATCGAATTAAGGTTCAATTCGATCTGGAATCAATTCTAGGGTTCATGGATTTTGGATATTTATTTGGACTTTGGATTTAAGAATTAAAAACTAACTATTGTCGCAGCTGGAGCCTTTGGTGTACTAGTAAGAAGTGGGGGAGGTGGACTTGAGGTCCCGGGTTCAAACTCGAGGACCCTCAATCCATCATTTTTGCCTCCTTTTTCACAGTTTTTAAAATATAAATAGTTCTGAAATTTTTAAAAATTAATTCCAAAAACTTTGGGTATTTTTAAAGGCATGTTAGTAATTTCTATAAATTTAATTTCTAAAAACTTAAACTCTTTTGTAAAACGAAAGATGTTATTTAGTTTACTTATATAAATTAGATTATAAAAGATGATGATTTAAAACCTTACATTATTACTGATTCATTTATTTTTCCAAATTAATTTTGTTAAATAAATTACGAGATATAAAATTTTAGTTAAACTTTATATATAACCTTTTAGATTATTATTGTTCTTTTCATATCCTTGATTAAAATATAAATATATATTTTCCCAAGAAAATATATATTTATCCCATTGGTTAAAAATATAATTATTTGACAAAGAACAAAATCCACCTAAAACCCTAGTCCATGTTGATTCGTTAAACTCATTTCAATTAAACTTTAATCTTGTAAATATATATTTATCTTAGGTGCGTTGTGAAGGACTACGTTAAAACGATGCTTGTTATTATTTCTTATTAATCATATTATATACTTATTGATCATGTGAGTATTTCTATACCCCTTTATCATATTTTCATACTTTGGGGTGAAACATGTTACTTTATAACTATTGCACTTGTAAACGTTTGATTCTTGTAAACTTATGGCAATTTACATGTGTGTTGTGGTTAGTTGAACTTTGTAGCTATCATGTAATGTTGAATATATGTACAATCATTAACTATTGCTAGCCTGGCGATGTCATAGATCTATGGGCCTGACAAGCCTTCTTGGTTGATCCAAGTACACTTAGCTAATCGTATATACTTGTAAATGTTTGAGACTTGTAAAAATCTGTCAAGGTTTGATTGTGCATTCTGTCTTACATCTGTAGTTACTTTGTACTCTAACTTACAACATGAATTGCCATCTTTTATATACTTATGTATTGAAAACTATGGAAATCTCACCAACATTATTGTTGACCTTTTATTTTTAACATGTTTCAGGAAATACTCAAGTTTGATCGCCACTTTTGAAGCTTGTTCACACCTA